>JAMZAV010002529.1:0-147575 GCA_024449915.1 Sweltsa coloradensis
AAAATTCCATCTGTAGTTGCCATGCAGCAACTACAATAGAAATCTAAAATTTGAAATTTGCATGTAAAATAATGTAATGTCAATAGTAGTTCACTCCTGTCGAGTTGTGGTCGTCTTCGTCTGTGTCATCATCCGTCCGTGTTGTCATTATCGCAGTCGGGGAGGTAGTCAAAGGGAAAGGGAAAAGCTCCCCGACGACGACCCAGAGCTCACCATTAGTTTTAGGGAGTGAAACTCCTCTACTCACGGGCCAAACCACGAGAAGGTTGCGAGTTGTACTTTGATGGCCCCCGACATATTTGAAAATGGTGGCCGACGACGACATTGGCGGCACAAAGCCATACAACAACGACGACGACGACAACAACGACATTGTACAAACCCACGAATTTATGAGCCTGAGCCTTAAAGTAACTGCAACTGAATACAAAGATGAACCAATTACCACTCGACAACTGGAGAAAAACTACAATCACACGAGCGACACCAGTAGGCCTACTGATCCATCTGCCGATTCAGTGCCTAAGCCAATTGGAACGTGCCCTGGCCTGCTCAGGGATAGGTCTAGTACTGCAGTTGAAACAGAGTGGAGCAGTGTGAGAGTGTGTGGAGTGTGTGGATGGTGCTCCCAAACTGTCAGCAAAGACAACTCGAGCTGGATTTAAACTACTCCCCTCCCACAACCATAAGGAACAATACCCATCGAAAGCAAGCCTGAATCATACACCCAGGCCTTGGCCCATGACATTTCCCCCAAAACACAAGAACCCCTTCAAACCACTAATTAAAAATTCCGATCTTAACGAGTTCCCTGCTCTTTCACGGCACAACAGACCAAAACAACATCAAAAAGATAAACCTCAACCAAACTTGCTACTTCTGAATAGGCATAGTCCTGAACACAGACCGGAAATTGGCTCATGCAGTAACTCCAGAATGTTGACATCTGATCCTTCACTGAAAATAAGCTTTGGCCAAGGATCTAAGGTCATTGCCGACTCTATGTTCAATGGGTGCCTCTACTTAAAAGAAAGTAAAAATTATGACTTGGTCACTTACCCAGGATCGCAGCCACATCAACTTGAAAAAAAACTCAATGAGGGTAAGCCAAACACATCAGTACACACTGTAATCATACACAATGGGACAAATTCTTTAGACTCCATGACAACTCAACAGTTGGCAGATAATGTCAAGAGACTGATACAGACGGCTAAGGTGATGTACCCCTCCGCAATGATAGCTTATTCTAGCATATTATACCGTATGGACATTGCTGATGAGACTGTGAACTCCGTCAACAAGAAGATCAAACAAGCTTGTAAGTCTCTAAATTCTGTGTACATAGAGTCCAATAATTGGATGTCTAAAGCTGACTTGTCCAAAGGAGGCCTACACCCCAGCAAAAAAGGCAGTGTTATTCCATTTTGGCAGATGAGACTGCTGATATATCTAGAACAAAACCGTTATCGATGGAGTGCGTTACGTTGAAGTGACCGGAAAAGAACCAATGATAAGGGAAGATTTCCTTGGGTTTGTCCCCTAAACCGAACTTAATGCAGCGGCAATAGCTAACAATATTCTACGGTTTATTAATAAATGTGGACTAGATAAAAATAAGATTGTCGGTCAAGGGTATGATGGCTGTTCCACAATGGCTGCTAAGGAGGTGAGGTGGAAAGATTGTATGTGACGGCACATGTGGCAACACATAAATTAAACTAGTTGTTAAAGATTTGGATGCCGTAAATGAGATAAGAAACACAATTGGCACAATAAAGGAAATAATTAGTTTTTTAGAGAGACTGTACTAAGAAGGAAATTGCTTCCAATCATTCCAATGCTATGCGTGACCAGATGATCGGAAAAATACAAAAGTGTGAGAAATTTTCACAAAAACTTTATTCCGATTATAGGTAAACGGTATAGGTGCTGTAGCCGAGTGGATAGAGCGTCTGACTCCGGAGAAGGCATTGCATTGCTTTTAAATTAAATTTACATGTCTAATAATTCTTGTCTATAATCAATGTACTTGTTCCCCTTCACATTAAATGTATAAATTGACAAAGAAGCATTGCATAAAGGAAACACTGGTACAAGTGCGGGACACGTGCGGGACCCGTATGGGAAACTAGCGGGCAGACTCTATGGGACCCGTCCGGGACCATCAAGGGTAGGTCGCGGGCATGAGCGCGCGAGAAACATTTGGGACGACTTCGGGTCACACTGGGACGAGTGCGGGATGTCCCGTACGGGACCCAATCTTGGCCCGTAGGACACTTCCGTACGGAACCCGCACAGGCTGCTTGTACGGGTCCCGCACTAGCGGCATTATGGGCCAGACTTTGGGAAACGTACGGGACACCGCAAAAATGTTTGCTGGGTTGCCATTATTGCCCGTGGTGGGTACGCCTTTGCGTGGTCGCGCGCGACGCCACACAGCGGCTCAGGGTGTACCTCCTAGCGGTAACGTGACTGGATCTGGCGCCGTGACGCTGAACATGGACAATATTGGTGTGCCAGCCTTCATTATCCCACCGCCGGCCTCCGCTATTCTTGTGCTGGTCAATGACCCATCGCCGGACGGCATTGTTCTGGCTCCGGTCACTGTCTCTAAAGCACCCCCCCCTTGGTTTGTCGCCGATTGTTGTTGATGGCACCCAAGACAGTTTGCACGTCACGCAACAAGTGAATTTGACGCCAGCGGTAAGCGTCGTCGAACTTCTGATGAAGCGCATTGATTCATGCGTCGTGCTTTTATACCAGAGTATGTCGTGGCCGGGCGCACTACAGTCAGTATGTATACAGTGTGATTGAGGAGAAGATTGCAGCCTATGTGACAGACAATATTGCAAATGGCGTTGAGGCAATTGTCTACGAAATGCGTGCCACTGCCACCCCGTATTTGTTGCAAAGCACATGCACTTCAAGTAAGCATCAAGAAAGGCCTGGATATGAAACGAAATGGTGTTGATGCGCTAATATCAAAGAGTCGCAAAGTTGTGGGACATTTCCAAAAACTGCTCTCTTGTCACGGAAGCCCTACGACAGGGTCAAGAAGGTGTAAACTTACCCACGAATAAAGTAATTCAAGATGTGACGAGGTGGAACTCGACCTACGACATGCTAATGCTAATGTCACTGACAACTAATAGGGCCATGCAGTGGCGGACTTCGTTTCATGGGCTCGACCGCAAAATTTCTACGGGGGCCTCCCTAACAGATACACACAAACAAAGACTCAGTGTTGCATTCAGGCTTCTCATTCCGGGGGGGGGGGGGGGGGGGGGGGGGGGGAATTAGGTTTTAAGAGTGCGTTTGGTGCGTTTTACAATAAAGAAGCGGCCTGAATGTAATACCAAAAAAATGTAGTTTTTGTGTGTTGTTGCTGAGTTGTGGACGATAAAAGTTATTAAATATCCGCTCCATTTCACCCTCAAACCGCTCGATTCACAAAACTGTCATTTTAGCAACGAAAATTAAATACAATATTTTCCAAACCGGGTGAAATATTGTTTATTTCTGCTATTTTTTTACGGGGCCTCTAAACGCGCCTGGGCCCGCCCGCAGTTGCGGCCCCTGCGGGCGCCTAGTTCCGCCACTGAATACGGCTGCCATTAACACTGTGCTGCTAGAAGACCCCAAATGGGACCGCATGCAAATTATTCCGATGGTAGTTTAAAAAAATTGAAAAGTTGACAAACTTCCTTTCCCATTTTACGAATGCCACAATCGTCCTAGGTGGGGAGGAAAACTGCACTGGGTCAGTTGCCTAAACAATTATAACAAAACTGATTAAAAAGTCTAACAGCAAGGCAATGGACGGTGCAAAAAAAAACACTTCTTGTAAAAGGTAGTGATTGATTAGATATTGCTTACCGTCTCATATTTATGCAACTCGGCTAATCACGACGAAGAAAAATACACGGAATACATTGTGCCGGTCGACAGGGTTGCAGCCAAGTAACTGCGAGCCTACAGAGAGTTCAAAGACGCGTCAGTTGATATCGAGTGAAATCCGATCACATGATGGGAAAGCAATGCTCGGCTATTTCCAACATTGCGCAAGGTAACGCGACGCTATCTATGTTGTACGGCAACGAGTGTACCGTGTGGAAGGTTTTTACACAGCTGGTGGTATAGTGTCAAAGGAGCGCTCGCGGTTGACAGTCAAACGAGTGGACAATCTCCATTTTCTTCACGGAATTTTGAGGGGAACCGAAATGAATCAATAGCAGCAGCGGGAGGGAAAATCATTCTCTCCTCTTTAGTACGCGTACATTGCGAGTCATTTACATTTGACCATAAAAAATATTGACAAATGAATTAAATTTGGCTAGGCTCATTGAAATGTTGAGCTTTGCATATTAACACCAAACATGTTTCTTTTGTATTATGGCATATTAAAAAGGTTATTACTTTCGTGATAACAACAGGAACAAGAAAGGAAGGGGGAGGAAGGAGGAATAAACTCAAATGATTTCGTTCCCAAGCCATCATCAATCAATACTAACATGTAAGCCTACTTCACTTGTTATTTTGTCGACGTTGAGTGCTTTCGAATTTCCATTAATCCTTATAACACAAAACAATATTTTGAAACTGTACTAATAGGCTACACACCATATCAGCTGTTGGCTGATGCCTGCAAGCACGTGTGAGAGGTGGTGATAAAACTTGTCCGCAGCAAGAGAGAGAGAGAGATTGTCGCGTAGTATTTGCCCCACTCCATGCAGCGTGACACTAACAGCCGAGTTGTGCCAGATCAGCTATTGAGTGTAGAAGGGGGCGGAGTGTGGTGTTTACTATTCCCCATTTATAAGTAGTCCAGAGGAGCTAATTAAGTGTTCCTGCCTGATATCTTTTTAATTTTACTCCAGACTTGTGCTGCAACATACACACTTCCACTTGTTGATGTTTGAAGTAAAGATGGCTTCTAAACGAAACTGTAAACGCGCGAGGCTAACTGAAAACGATATTTATGATCATTTGTTGTCGTCTGACCATGAAGGTTGTAATGTAGGCGAAGAAGGTGATATTGATGATGCATTTGAATCTGATGCTAGTGGAGGTTCGGATGGATTCGGGAGTGACAGTGACGACAGTGGTGATGTCAATGGCTATATTGCCAATGGTTTTAGTGACAATAACGATAGTGACAATGTAAATAGTGACAATTATAGTGGAGATAATGATGTTCGTAGGCCTAGACCAGGTGTTAGGCCTAGACCAGCGGGTAGGCGAGACGTGCAGCTAGACCTAGAGTTCCTGATTGGGTTTGGATGGATAACCTAAATAACATTGGAGTACGGCATCCTTTTACTGCGCTTCCATGAGTCAATCATAATTTAGGCCTGGGAATTGGGTTTACAAGAACAGACATATTCCACACATACTTTACCGATGAGTTATGCCGGCATATCGTGGATGAAACTAACAGGTATGCAACTGAAATACCTATCGAAAACTTTACTCCTACTACTGTGAAGAGTTTAGAATATTGTCATGTTTGGGGTAGTTTCTACCCTTGTTACTGGTATAATTTCATTGATTATTGCTTGTGACAAGACAGTGATTGCATTACGATGTCACAAGTATAAGGAGGTCGTGCTTGTTGCTGCAATGACCATTGCGCGCATGTATGACGTACGTGTGTTGCTGACAGATGGGTTATTTGTCACTTTATTGTTATTTGTGGCAATACCAGGTGTATTTGAATTGCTGGTCTAAAGCATTGTGACATGAGCTAATAGACTCGCACGCGCTCCTTCTCGGGGAACTAAGTGGCGACATAGTGCTGACTTTGCGTTTCGACACTGCAATTACTGCTAATTAATTTGGACTTTGAATCAGCTCGGTGACTGAGGAGGCGTAAGCCCGGTTGAGTCGGGGGAGTTACAATCTGACCGGCGAACGAACAAGTCGTCTTCGAGAGCAAGTAAATGGTGTTCTGACAAAGAATTGTTGACAAGAAGAGGAATTAGTTAGCAGTGCATTGGAAACACCGAGTATCGAATGGATTAGCCGATCAAGAGGCAAGAAGTCAGAAGAAGGTTGAACATCTGCACTCCCACGTCCGAGACTGAGCCACGGCTGATCCAGGACCAAACCAGAGAGGGGGGACTTAAAGTAAGACATGGTAACATTACTATAGGTCAAGACACTCACTACATGGGGGTTCGAACTCACGTTCAATCAGGTGAAATGCATAAGCTTAACTAACAGGCCAATTAGGATGATTGTGGTTAAATACAAGTGCTCCTTCTTTTTGTTGAGATTGTGTTCTTGTTTGTGATGATCCTCTCTATACATGTCCTAGAAAACCACCCCATTAAATACCTATCGATTTCGGTCACTGTTGGGAAGATTAGTCTATGTAACAAACAACAGCTGCGTTCCCCAAAACAATAGTTACTTTGGTAAATAACATCTATACCAAGGGCTAATCAACCTCTCAACTTGACATGGTGGTGGCGCCTTGGTTGTATATGATAGTGCATTTATATACAAGGTATAAAATGGGTTTCGATGGGTTTTCTGACGTGTGTTAGAGTGGGTTTTCAACGAAGTGGGTTGATCTTGAACATAATTTGTTATGTTTTATGAGCTATATTGACAGCGATAGGATAGAAGGGATTACTTTATCGGAGAAGATGAATTCCGCGCCACTTTTTACACCGAGGGCTTATCACAAGGAGGAGGATGATGCCGAGGATCGGATGCGTAGGCATTACTTTCGTTTGTTAAATCAGAGAGTCCAGCAGAAAGGTGAAGGGGTAGTAGGCTATGTTTCGACTAAGATTTGGCTGTGTGATGAGGTTGATAGGAGGATGCAGCATGAGGTAAGGACTCGTTGGTGCTTAGAGGGTATGTTGCCTGATTTGAAAGTGCACTTGATCAATAGAAATTTTAGAACTGCGGAGGAATTGTTGGAAGCAGCGCGGGGCCTTGAGATGGATCTGCTACAAAAGGAGAAGGAGGCGAGGAGTGCCATGTTGGTTGCTCCTGTTCAGGTAGTTATGCCTGCGGAAGGGGGGAAGGATGGCATGTTATCAGCCATAAAAGGATTAGCGGACATGGTAGCGTCTATGTCAAGGGAGGTTCAGTCCCTTAGAAGTGAAGTAGTGGGCAAAGTACAGCACAGCGGGGGTGTGGTGCAGCAAAATTTTGTTTCAAGCCAACAGGGCGGAGATCAGAATCAGCAGAGTGGTTGGACAAATAAACAACAATTTGTACCCAATGGGGGTTGTTATCAACGCCAGAATCAGCGTAATTGGGATAATCAGGTCACGTGTTTTTATTGTAGAGAGTTGGGTCATTTTAAGAGAGACTGTGTCAAACTGAAATCTCTTGAGGCTCATCGGAAAGTACCTGTTGTTGTTTCATCGGAACAAAAGTCATCTTCTGTGTCGTTAACACCTAGTGTCCCCCGCACGTTACCATCTTCTGTGCCGTTTACTCCGTTGAAGCGCCCTGTCGTGGAAAGTAGTAGCACTGAGGTGCCAAAAAAAAAATGAGAAAAATGAATTGCAAAAATGAGGTAATTTCTAAGGTTTTATGTCCTGAGGTTAAGGGTAGTGACTCTCCGGTGACGATTAAAAGCAATGACAAGGTAATTTCTAAGGTTTTGCTTCCTGTGGTTAAGGGTAGTGACATTTCGGTGACAACTAATAGCAATGACAAGGTAATTTCTGTGGTTTTGAGTTCTGAGATTGAGGGTGGATGTTCTATGGTATCTACTACTCACGAGGATATAGGGGATGTATTGGTGTCCCTTGGTGATGATGAGGGTAGTGGAACTACTCACGAGGATATAGGGGATGTATTGGTGTCCCATGGAGGTGAAGAGGGTGGTGAAGCTGCTCACGAGAAAGAAGTGGATGCCTTGGGGGTGTCACTGCTAGGTGAAGAGGGTGGTGAAGCCCCTCATGAGGAAGGAGTGGATGCCTTGGGGGTGTCACTGCGAGGTGGGGAGTGTATGTTGGAGAGCAGGAACACTTGAATGTCGCTCACTTCTCTCTGAAGGCTCGCTGACCACTCCAAGGGTTCATTCTTTGCATATGACCTGACAGACGTCGTCCCAGAGGTGCTGGATGTTGGAGAGCAGGAACACTTCATAACGTACGTACGTACGTATAGGAACGTCTCATATTTATGCAACTTGACTAATCGAGACGAAGGGAGGGACGTAAGGGATGACGCGGGGGGACAAGGGGTGGACAGGCCTGTGCTGGTCAGAACCAGCCACAAGCATATAGGGAGGCAGAGGTTCCCCACGTCGTGGTCGTCTCCGTCTGTGTCATCCGTCGTGTTGTCATTGTCGTCGCCGTCGGGGAGGAAGTCAAAGGGATAGATAATAGATAATATTGCTTTACGTCTCATATTTATGCAACATGGCTAATCGAGACGAAGGGAGGGACGTAAGGGATGACGCGGGGGGACAAGGGGTGGACAGGCCTGTGCTGGTCAGAACCAGTTATCCAAGTGTATGGGGAGGGCAGTGGCTCCCCCACGTCGTGGCCGTCTCCGTCTGTGTCATCATCCGTCCGTGTTGTCATTGACGTCGCCGTCGGGGAGGTAGTCAAAGGGAAGGGGAAAGTTCCCCGACGACGACCCAGAGCTCGCCATTAGTTTCAGGGAGAAGAACTCCCCTAATTACGGGCCAAACCACTAGAAGGTTGCGAGTTGGAATTTGATGGACCTATCTTAAGGTTAAGTAGTAAGCAATTTTGTGTACTTTTAAATAAAAAATTCGCTGTGTTATCGAGTTTTATCTATTTATTTCAGAATGTGGTCTTTGTAGCTTGGTCAGTTATAGACTTGGCCCATTCAATTAGGAAAAGTGTTTTTAATATATTGATAATGTAAATAATATTTTTATATTGATTTAATTAATTATCATTGCATAAGCTACATAGGTCAATTATTATTTAGATATTTAGTTAAAACATAATAATATTACAAAGTCTTTGCCTTCGTCAATGCCTTCGTCGTCAAGGCTTGGCTTTGTCACATTCCCGCTTCTTTACCCGTTACCGCGTGTTTTCGCAATCCTAGGTCTAGGTAGCTGAGGAGAAGCCAGGTTAATTTTTAAAATGGATGACGATGGGGATAAGTGCTGCATATTTGAGTTTCCAAACGAAAATATTTACTCGGTGGGTATATTTCTTTCATAGATAATAGAAATTCTGAAGAGATAGTTGTCTCCGACACAGTTTGGAAAGTTAAGTGGCCCGCGTGCGAGGTTGTTGGCCCTCTTGAGATGCAGCAGATGTCGAAAATCAAGTTCAAGAACTACCCTGCGAAAGTAATGGCTCTCGGAAGTAAGTACTTTATTGAATAGTGAGCCTAGTTGATTATTTTGGGCTTGGCATAGGCCTGTCGAGGCAAAAAACTTGTTGATTGCTTTGGCTAGGCCTAGGCATACCTAGCCTATAACCTTCATTAGCCTAGCCCTAGCTAGGACGTAGGCCCACTAAGGGGTATTTTTAAGGCCTAGGTTAGGGCCTAACTTTTGCCGTCCAACTTTTTAACACTGCAATGTTAAGGGAAAAGTAGGTTAGGGGGAGGGGGGAGAGCGCGCTATTTTAATAGTAATAATAATAATAATGATAATTTTGTAAAACGTACGCCCTCCCCCCTCCACACCAATAACCTACTTTTCCAAAACGGACCGCACCAACGACACAAGTAGCCCCTACCCCTTTCCTTGGGGGGTCTAACTTTTTCAGTAGGTGTTTGTAGGGAGTTAGGAGGGCTCATTTAACAGTGCTCAACTGTAAACCACCCTACCAACACCCTACAAACTCCTTTTCGGGCAAAAGTAAACCCAGGACCCCTTTATCTCTTTCTATTCGACAGCTTCACTTGTCGAATTTTGGGTGAGAAGTGTCAACTGCGATTCTGGTGTGGTTATCGATATCGTTATCATGGTTCGTGGTTTGCGAAAAAAAGTGGAAGCAACCAGTTGCCCTTACTACTTTGGCAAAGATTGCACAAAAAACAGTGTGTTACATAAACTTATACATGAAGTTATTGTTGCATTGCAGGAGAACTGGTATCCATGTACTCGCCACCATCTGTGTTTCAAGGCCCGACAAAACAGGGCGGGCTTGGAGTACCTTGTGCAGAATAGTCCCTCTTCTATACAGATACAGCTTCCGGAACATGGAAAGTGCTTCAAGATCAACGAGGAGGGACATTGCAGTGATCTACCGACCCACCCCATTTGTTAAAAAGTCTGCAAAATGCATTGATAAGTTCCCATGTTGAACACATTCTATTGTAAGTATGTGCTAACAGACCAGAACGTCTAAAACTTTGGGATTTGTATCGCACTCTCTAAAGTGTGGCGTGCCAAGAACCCTTCGCACCGAAATACTAGGCGCTGGTTAGGCCAATTATCATCATTGCTACCAGCATGGCATTCGAAAAAACATCCCCTATGTGGGTTAGACGTTTTGGTCAAACGATACAACGTTTTGTCCATGAAGTAATTGAAGGCGAGGACAATGCAGGGCAACTGTTGTCTTCTGCAACACCTCGATGGTGAGGGAACTTGCCAAAAACGAGTGCTCGGAGATGCACGCAGGCAGCACGTTCAAGATCCCCCAAAGAGCCTTTCAACCATAGTAACTAAGGGGTAGCTAAAATTCGAAAAAACAACCACTGGCTTAGTGGAAAAAACATTTTCCCAAGGGACATAAAGTCTAATTAGATGACCAGCCCACCTCTGATACCAAGCTTATTCGTGCTGGCAACACCAGAAGGGGACTGGGGGCACTACTTGTAGGCAATTGGAACCCGGGTAGTGTCAAACTCAAATTCTAAACCCATACTAGACCTACATGTCAGTGGTCTCAACAACCTGGATGCAACCCACAATGAAACAATAGTCATTAGTGACTCCATGTTTAAGGGTTGTCTACATACCCAAACACACAAAAAGTACCAGCTTCAAATACACGCCGGTATTCAACCACATCAGCTGTGCAAGAAAATACAAAACACAATCCTGAAAAACGTCAAGCAAAAAAGTGATACTACATAATGGAAGGTTTAGTCAGCAACTTTTTGGGGGAAAGGGACGAGGGAGCCACACTTCCAAAGCAATTGGCTTAAAAGGGACGCGTGCTGCATTGATGAAAAAAAGTCAGCTCGGGGAAACAATCTCCCCGACTCTTTCAACAGTTTTTTGCTACTAAAGAGACCGGAGTTTGGTTGGTGATGTTCAGAGATGAGATTCTATACAAGACCTGGCTGGTTTTTTGCAAAAAGTGCAGCACACTATCGGAGGGGAAAACTGGCATTCCCGGCGATCAAGCAGCTAATGATGCAGGCCTTGTGGCCGAACTTCTTATCCGGGGGCGAGATGATGATTTGGCAATTCAAGATTTTGATCCCGTAGATACGATGGAATTTGATGTCACCAATCCTGAACTCATCGAAGTTCTGCAGGCTAACCTTGAAACGTTTCCTAGCCCCATACCTCACGCCTGTGATTTGCCACTTTTTATGCAGCCATCTCTAGACTCTTTTGAACCCATACCGTGCTCTTCAAGCGAACCACAACCTCTACCGTATACTCTGTCATCTCCTCAAACATCTCTCGACTCTTTTGAACCCATACCACAACCTCTACCGTCCGGCTTCCACTTCAACCTCCCTTCCTTCAGACCACTCCATTCCGGGTTATTAACAATCACTACGCCCCGTTTCACTCCACCCCCAAAATTTCAAAGTGCTTACTCTTCCAAGCCGGAAAGTTTCCAAAGTCAAGCACACGAATCGGACGGCTTTAATCTCTGCCGTATCTTCAGAAGCTTGGATTGCCCAAGAAGAAGCTCTCCTGAAAGCTTTGGAGAAAAAGCCAAGGCATTTCCAGGAAAGCTAAAAAGTCAAACCCACTAAGAAAACTTCTGTACTCCTAAGAACCCCATTTGAAAACCCCTCTGGATAATGACTGGACATGTGAAAACGTGCAGCCAGTTGGTATGACGAGGACAAAGAAGGCATTCAAAATGTGTGGTTCCCATGCGACACATGTCCAGCCAAATTCCATAGTGGTTGCATTTCTAGAAATCACCGCTTAAAGTTTGGAATACTTAATATAGAAAGAGCTTATACAGATAAACCATTTAAATGTGAAACTTGTTCACCCACCAAACCTTTGCGGGATTAGGTGTAGGTGCTATCATTGGACAACACAACTTTTTAAAAAAATCCAATCTAGCATTTATTATCACTTTTTTTACAATAAGTACTAATTCTTCCCTACTTCTTTGGCATAAACTACTATACTAGTTAGTAAGTAGTTAGTAGGTAGACTCTAAACATGGATTTATACATTTATTTAATATTCCAAAAAAAATAAAAAGTTGTGTTCCCAAAACTTACTTACGCATAATACCGTTTGTACCAGACTGGTACATATTCTAGAATGTTTTATGTGTGGTGCTTCAAGTCTAGCCTTCACTCCACGATTCACTCCACCCTTTAAAACAAACCAACCTGTTTCCTAAGGTTCCTAGGTCGTTGTCGATTGTACAGAAATTGTCACAGAGAAGACAAGATGGCTAGCTGCGCAGAATCCTTCCCTCTCCTCACTACCACAGGGGGGAAATACAATCCAGTTCTAAATGTGTCTCGCCATCTGGCTTAAAAAACGTTCGTCAGTAGGGCATTGGGGAACGAGCCAGTGACAAGGCAATTCAAATCAATGAGACTTACTCACAAGCTACTCCATACCACGAAGCTGACATGTTCGACATGAGGTTTTTAATAGAGACCCAAACACAACAACACAAAACAGCACAGAAACCAGCACCACTATAGTGTGTCAAAGCCTCTTATCTCGCACTGAACAGAAACAACACGACCAAACAAAAAACTTCACAACCTGTGCGGACGGAAATAGACGAAGAAAAAACACTGAGATCACAAACGTTTTACTGAGAAGCAACAAAACCTTTCAGCTCGACAAAACAAGACATTCCATTAAAGATAACAGACGTCAAACTGAACACATTCAGCAGAAAACAAAAAGCCAATGCCATGTGATTTTGGAGCCCGAACAAAAAGCGGAACTAAGAGCGGAAAAAGCACAGCACATAAACCATGTCAAGGCTCTGATCTCACATTGAACAGACAGAACCTAGTACTGTCTGAACCCCAATCCTCAGGCTGCACGGACCGACCGGGACCGAGCGTTTTTCTGACAAAAAGGACAGAATAAAGAGAGAACTAAACCTTCCAGTCTGGACAGAACAACCTCGTGAAGTGATTAACATGAAACAGAATGATGAATGAGAACGAAGACACAACAGCAAAGACTTGAACAAGCAACACATACAGCAGCAACAGAAGCAAAACTCCATGTACTGTGGGGAGGCCCAATGAGACCAGAGCGTAGAGCGCGGACAAAACACGTCAGCCTGGGACAAAAAAACAACAGACGACTGCAAGGCGAGGCCTCTGCAGTGAGCATGCAGGTAGTAGTCAAAAGGTGCGGGGCGGCGAGGTCATATCGAAGACTGCACTCAAGGTGCTTTGGACTTTTATCAAATCGTGTTGAAGACAGTGACGCTTTGTGCTTTTAGGTTTGTAATTAATTGGTGGTAGGAAATTTATATTAAGATATGTAGTGAGGCTCATCGTGACGCCCACTATTTTGTCGTAGATATCACATTATAAATAATTTTCTTTGCTATGGACTAAGTGTAACATGGTGAATTTTGGGCACCCACTTCAAAAGCAATACTTGTAAATAGATACAGTGGCCATGCAATCGATCACAGTTGGCAATGCCTTTGTCTGCATTGCTGTATTAATATGTTCATAATCAGCCATTTTTATCGAGACGCAACTTTGAGTCTGTAAATCTTTGAGATGAGGAGGTTTCAGGTACTATATAAAAATGTTTTGCAGTTGATTAACATACTGCTGGGTCTGTTTTTTGAAAATAGAACAATAATCTATAGTTGTGAATCGGCCCTAGAATTTTTATTAGCCTACAGGCAGGCATAACGTATGAATTAACTATAGTTGTCCCGTCAATATATATTAACAGCACACCAGCACATTTGCATTATTCTGAGAGTCCGATACCTCTTAATTGCGTGCGTTCCCACGGTTCTGACAGTACGTTAAGAAGGGAGAAGCCAGCAAAAGGTGCATTCTTCTGAGACGTCCGACACCAGCCTGTGTAGAGGCAGTTAAAAGGTGCGGGTCGGCGAGGTCATTATCGATTGAATGATGACATTAGCACAATGAACTCCAAGATGGTTTGTTTAGATAATCCTCTTTAGTAATTTAACCAGTTATATAAATTAAATGTATAACTCATACATCAAAAACCTCAGCACAGAAACCAGCACCACTATAGTGTGTCAAGCTCTTTTCTCGCACTGAAAAACAGAAGGTAACACCCACAAACATAAACTGTACAACCTGTGCGGACGGAATAGACGGAGGAACAACACTGAGATCACACAATTGCTTTCCTGAGTAGCAACAAAACATTTCAGTCTCGACAAAACAGATTATTTATTTATTTATTGGATATTGCTTTACGTCTCATATTTTTGCAACTTTGGGTAATCGAGACGAAGGGAGGGATGTAAGGGATGAGCGGGGGGACAAGGGGTGGACAGGCCTGTGCTGGTCAGAACCAGCCACAAGCATATGGGGAGGGCATGGGTTCCCCCACGTCGTGGTCGTCTCCGTCTGTGTCATCATCCGTCCGTGTTGTCTTTGTCGTCGCCGTCGGGGAGGTAGTCAAAGGGAAGGGGGTCCCCCAACGACGACCCAGAGCTGCCATTAGTTCGACAAAACATACTTCTATTAAAGATAACAGACGTTTTACTGAACACATTCAGCAGAAACAGAAACCAACGCCATATTTCTTGTGGAGGCCGAACAAGAGCGGATCTAAGAGAAGGAAAAAGCCACAGCACATAAAACCGTGTCAAGGCTCTAATCTACATGGAACAGACAGAACCTAGAACTTTTGAACATCAACTCCTCAGGTTGCACGGACCGAACAGACGGAGCACAAACTCTGACAAGCAGTACAGAATAAAGAGAGCACTTAACCTTCCAGTCTGGACTGAACGAGAACGAGAACACAGCAAAGACTTGAACACATACAGCAGCAGCAGCAGAAAACTAACTTTATGTACTGTGGAGGCCCAATGAGACCAGAGCGAAGAGCGCGGACAAAAAAACGTCCGCCTGGGTAAAGTACAACAGACCGATGCGAGGCGAAAGGGTCTCTGCTATGAGCGTGCAGGTTTGTAATGAAAAGGTGCGGGGCGGCGAGTTTATATCGAAGCTGCACTCAAGGTGTATTGACTTTTTATCAAATCGTGTTGTTTAAAAAAGTGCGAATGGCTTTAGGGTGTAAATATTTGGATTTGGATGAGGGTGTCTGAATTAATAGCATTAATTCCGCAAGGCGAAGAGATGCAGGAGTTTGAGACGCTGCAGAAGACTAGAGATGTCTTGAGAGTTTTGGGACCAAGAGGAAGTTGGAAGTTGAGAGATATTGCGTGGCGGAGGAATACTATCTCTCTCTCTACCAAACATGGCTGCACGAGTTAGAGTAGCGACTCCCTCGCTCAATCCCCCACCAAGCTAGAGTCCGAATAGCTGCCGTGCAAGCCAGTCTCACAGAGAACTACAAAAATACGATGGAAAATGGCAAATATCGCCCGTACTACCATTCAAAACCGCGAGCACCGGACTCCCGGAAAAAATATAGCAGGCGAAATTGCCTCCTGATCCACAGCAGGGGAGACCCCCGATGAGGACGGATGAGACCGCATCAAATACGGTGAGAAGCTAGGTATCACCCTCCGCCCAAAAAAAAAATCGAAAGGTGGCACGCTCGAACGGAATAGCAATCACCAAAGGTGTACAATCCGCGCAAAAAACCTTGCAGCATACATCGCAATCAACGGTTTTAGCTCACGGAGGATAAGGTAACTCGCCCGCGGATGAGTCAGAGAACTTAAACGAGTTTTCTGGGGCGCGGGTCGGGATACGTCTAGTGAGGGAGCGAAGTAGTTTGGTCAAGGACCCCGGGGACCGAGGGGCGTGAGATCGAGATTTTTAGGCTACATTAATTTGATTTGTCAAACTGTGAAGTGGGGCGGGAACAATTAAAAGTAACATTGCTAGTTTCGCGAGTGGAAACATTATTAAAAAGTAGACTCGCATCAGTTGTTTTTACTGTGCTGGAGAGTGGAAATTTTCGCTGGTTGTGAGCTATCTATATATGCTGACATGTGCAGGGTTGGTGCCAAGAGGTGCCGGCCAACGCTACAATCTGACAAGAGGTGCCAAGTGGTTGGATGATTGGAATTGCTTAACGTCTCATATTTAGAACTTGGCTAATCGAGACGAAGGGAGAGACGTAAGGGATACGCGGGGGGACAAAAGGGGTGGACAGGCCTGTGCTGGTCAGAACCAGCCACAAGCATTAGGGGAGGCAGGGTTCCCCACGTCGTGGTTCGTCTCCGTCTGTGTCATCATCCCTCCGTGTTGTCTTGTCGTCGCCGTCGGGGAGGTAGTCAAAGGGAAGGGAAAGTTCCGGACAACGACCCAGAAACTCGCCATTAGTTTCAGGGAGAAGGAACTCCCCTAATCAAAGGACCAAACACGAGAAGGTTGCAAGTTGGAATTTTTTTAGGCTGGGTGCGGCAAAACATACAAGCTAGGAAGCAGGTGCGGCCCAGTGCCGGGTAGGGCCAAGTTGGTGCCGGCCAAACATACAAGTTTGGAAGCAGGGCCGGCCTAAGTGCCAGGTAGGTACCAAGTTTGGTGGCCGGCCAATCCATACATGCTAGGAGTAGGTGCCGGCCTAGTGCCCGGGGAGGTACCAAGTTGGTGCCGGCCAATCATACAAGCTAGGAAGCAGGTTACCGGCCTAGTGCGGGTAGGTACCAGCTGGGTGCCGGCCAATCATAACAAGCTAGAAAGGGGAGGTGCCGGCCTTTGTGCCCGGTAGGTACCAAGCTGGTTTCCGGCCAAAACGTTAAAAAAACTGGCATCCGTGTGCCGGCCGGCAACGGGCCGGAAGTGTCGGCCGGCAGCCGGCCGAAGTGACCCCATTGAAGCCGGCCCGGTACCGTTGGCCGGCACTTTGGGCCGGTAAACCGTCAGTGCCCGGGCCATAAAGTGCCGGACTGGTGTCGGGCCGGTACAGACATGTTGCTGGGACCCCACCAGAAAACCAGCAAAGCGGATTTCAGAGTGTCTCCCTGGCAGGCCATATTATCTGCCGGATGCAGTTAACTTTGGTAGGGGTGATATGCTCTCAATGCATCCTAGTTTCATGGGCGAAGGGCGAATAGGCGGCGCGTCATGCGCGCACCAGTGACCACATGTTAATATGATCTCTAAAGGGTCGCGGGGTCCGTGCACTTCTGATAGTCTAGAACATATTTTCTGATTTCTCGCCTGCATGAAAATGAGGCCTTACAGTATTTAATTCTCATTGGTGGCTTTAATTATTATGTTTATACAGTATATGCATTAATGAAGTCATATTTTTTTAACATACTATCCAATATCAAACTGGATATGACAGAGACTACAGAAATTTCAGTGGTGGCCTTTCTGTCGACGGCGAGGTCGAGATTGTACCATTAAAATGGATTTCGCGCCGAGATCGGACAGTTATATGCACTTGGCAAGCAAGGCCTATATTAAAGGGTTTTGCCAATTGCAAAAATTAATTTTAGATTGTATTTATGCCAAAGATGGATGGGATGTTTACGAGGTCCTGTTTTTTTTTGATATTGCTTTTTCGTCTCATATTTCGGCGTTTCACTGTAAGTAGAAAATTTTATTTTGTTGTAAAATAGCCTTTTGGTGAATGTAATTTTTTGCCCCCCCTGTTATCGATACTTTTCTCTTGGTGTGTACCCTAGCCCTAGGCTAAAGGATGTGTTTTCATGTTTGCAATTTCAAAGTCGGTAATAAATCTTGTGGCCCAATAGTTTAAAGTTTAATTAAATCTCTTAGTCTTCATTTTGAAAATTTTTTATTCCAGACACCGTAATTTGTAGCCGCTCAGGGACGGAAGAATAGGGAAAACACTGACTCATTGGTGGGACTGAGATGGGCCGTGGGTCAAGGAGGAAGAAGCGGCCCTTACGTTATTTCCCAGTCCTCTTCAGATGAAAATGTTGGTAGGCCTACCGATACACCATTCTTTCCAATGAAGGCCCTCACTAAAAAACGATGCAAAAAAAAGGGAATGATGATGGAATGTAAGATTTTGTGCCTTTTATCGTTAGGAATTTGTTAAGGGACGGATTTGTTAGGATTTATTAAGGACGGGCCGAGTGACACTTTGTTTCTCTTAAGAGGAGTCACCAAGGGTGAAAAAAGGGGAAAAGTTCAAGCGCTAGGTTTCAGATAATTGTAAGCCAAGTGGTTTAATCATGTTATAAGGGTAAATTCCAAGAATGTCAAAAATGGCAAAAAAAACAATTGTTGAGAAAAAAGCTCAGAAAGTAAAAACATGGAAAATTCAAATTTGAGTTCCAACATCCGATTTTGGAAATTCCCATTGGTCTAAAACTGTTTTTAACTAAAGACAGCATTTTTACAGTGATTATTGACTAGGAGAACGAATCCCTTTTTTTTCTAGATCATTATCCCACTAGTGGGCCGTGCAAATGACATCCCAGCAAACATTTTTGCGGTGTCCCGCACTTTTCCCGAAGTCTGTCCCGTAATGCCGCTAGTGCGGGACCCGTACGGGCAGCCCGTACGGGCCCCGTACGGAAGTGTCCTATGGGCCATGACCGGGTCCCGTACGGGACATCCCGCACTCGTCCCAGTGTGTCCCGAAGTCGTCCCAAACGTTTCCCGCGCGCTCATGCCCGCGACCTACCCTTGATGGTCCCGGACGGGTCCCAAAGTCTGCCCGCTAGTTTCCCGCACGGGTCCCGTCCGGGTCCCGCACGGGTCCCGCACGGGTCCCGCACTCGTCCCAGTGTTTCCCGTGCATTGCTTCTAGCGCCATCTAGTAGACACTCAAAGAAGTCAACAGATAAAACGGGCCAAAATTTTAAAATTGAATTATTTATTACGCGATGCCACTTTCTCAATTTATACATTTAATGTGAAGGGGAATAAGTACATAGAATATAGACAAGAATTATCAGACATTTAAATTTTATTGACTACAGCCGAACTCGAACCCGCAATGCCTTCTTCCGGAGTCAGACGCTCTATCCACTCGGCTACAGCACCTATACTGTCTATGGCGCGTTAGATGGCTTATGAAAGGGAGCACGCTTGCGTGGATTGCGGAACACAACATTGCAGTGTAACTATTGTGATATTGAAAATGTGTTTTGGTGTTTATTAAAACATGATACTATTATATATTTTTTTAAATCCTTGCTATCCTCTTCGATTTAGGCTTTAACAAATACTCGATCATTAAATCTTATGCTGGCTGGATATATTGCATTGGACGACGGTAGGCCAAGAACAGATAATTGTTTCTTATATCTTATAACCAATCGAATGCGATCAATTATCCCCCCTCGACGTCCGCGGTGGCACATACAATTAGGGCGCTCATCGAGTACGTGGGTTTGAATCCCGAATAAGGCATATTTTTTTTGTGATCGTCCTTTATCGTCATATTATCACCACTAATCAACTCGAATAGCCTTAGTGCATAAAGGCGTTAAGCAATACAAATCATCATACATATTTTAATACTAGTTGCAATAAAAAATTATTTCAGTTAAATTATCATTTAACATGTATGTTCTTTGTTATGTCTATAGCATATTTTGATTCTACAACATTTAGTTTATTTTTTAATTATTTTGTTTATACAAAATTAGGTTTACGTGTATTTAGTTGTAACGAAGGGATATCACGCATAATTTGCTATGAGGCTATCGTATGCACTCTCTGATTCTCTTCAACATATTTTAAGATTAATTTGTACTTAATTTGTAGAAATTAATAAAAAGAAAGAAAGAAAGGAAAAAATCATTAAAAAAATAAAAACGCCAAAGAAATAAAAAACAGATTTATTAGACGATCCAACTCAAAAGAATATGAGGTTTCAAAAATCAGGAACAGCAAATCAGGGAGTAATCAAACTTTCGCGAAACGACCGAACGCGAATCTTCATTCTTGTTTTCAAATCTTGATAATAATAAAGTACAAAAGATCTTAACTCTAATATATTAGACATATAATTATTAGGAATTGTATAGGCTAAGTCAAAAAATGATCACAGCAATGATATAGGACACCTAACTCAGTTGCGAGCTTCACCAGTGGCCGGCCACCAGACAACATACCTTCACAACTTAACTAAGACTTAATACGATTTACTCGTCTGAAATCAATTGATTATATTTATTTATTTATTTAATTAACGTCTATATAGGCCTATCCTATATTCAGTTATAAAAAACGCTTGGCAATGAAATAGAACTAAAAGAATAAATCAACGGAAGTATTCAACATAAATCTATACACACGTATTGTTTCAATATAATTACTCCACATTTTGGGTTATCCCTTTAGTTTCCCTCGCGGGACCCGTGCGGGTCGTCCCATAGCTTTCCCGAAAGGGTTACCCTGAAGTTTCCCGCGCGGGCGCCGTGCGGGTTGGCCCGCAGCTCTTCCCGAAAGGGGTGTCCCTTAAGTTTCCCTCGCGGGACCCGTGCGGGTTGTCCCGTAGCTGTCCCTAACCCGCAATTTACCCGCACTTCCCTTGGTTGTCCCGCACGGGGCCCAGAGTCTCATGTTTGCTGGGATAGTTTTTGGATTATGATACAATACATAAAATAATTACACCTGTTCAGTTCAGTCAACCAAGAGTTAAGGCCTACATGCTTTGGTCCAGCCCCATTAGGTTATTTATTGCAGATTGTATTGTTAATTCTGGAATTTATTTTGGCTTCCTAGTGACGGAGTCACTTACACAGTCACGTGCCCGTCTTCTGCGCTCCGCTAAGGACATTGCCGGCAACTTGAACGCCTGGACGCAAGACATCAGGGTTGACATCTCACGTTAACGCGACTTAGATTTAATCAAATGACGTAACAGAACACACTTACAATTATCTCTTAAAATTCCCTAGGGTGACTCATCTCTTTCTCAATATAATCGTTTGAGAGAGCGCGTATTTTAGTGCCTATACAATGTGCAGTGATTTGAATTTTGTTTTCTGCTTATTTTCTATTTTGTTTTAACAATATCTCTGTTTATAATTTTTAAGTTTGTATGTGCGTGTGAATAAATGCGAAATGCTGTCAATTACTGTTCCTGTCAAAGTCAACTGCAATAACATGGGTAACTCACAATTCTCCTCTTATGAATACAAGTCCGTCATGATTCAAGCTAATAACTTTATTTCACTCAATAATGGCAAAACAAATTGAGTTGGCAACACTGAGAAATAATCGTACTCATCCCTCCTACTACACCAAAAAGCAACACCTCAACTTTCGTTTTCGGTGACCTAAATTCCACACCCCCTCACAACCCCCCTCTCTCGCCGAGTAGCCACACCCACACGGGCCAAACCCTGAGAAACCAGCTCACGAAACACCCGCGTTCATTACAGGTCGTTCACATCAACGCCTCCTCCCTCACTTTCCTCCTGTCTCACTTTCACGACCTGCAAGTAATCGTAGAAAAATGTAACTTACATGTAATTCTTATAAATGAATCTTGGTTGAAGCCATCTCTAAATAATTCTCTAGTTAAACTGGAAGAGTATCGCCTTATAAGAAATGACAGAATCGCCTAGGGGTGGAGGTGTTTGCACATATATCCATAACGATTTAAAATATAAAATCCTTAGTAATTCCCCGAGCAAATACTGTTAAAGGCCTGAATATTTAATATTTGAAATAAATGTTTCCGATCAGAAAGTGCTTTTAGCAGTAGTTTATCGTCCACTTAGATAGGATTTCTTACCGACTTCGAAAATTCTCTTTTAACTTGGTAACCTCACTACAAACTCGTTATTATAGTAATAGGAGATTTCAATACAAACTTCAATACAAACAAAATCAAACAAAGTTTGAGAACTTTCTAGGACATATAAAGAACACCATACAGACACACTCCAAGCCCCTAGAATAGTTTATCAACAGACACACTGAGGTAAATCACATACGCCCAGTAGATAACATCGATTCAAAAAAGAATCATGAAGATTATTTAATTGAAAAACCTACTCTCCACCGGCCGCGTATATGGAGGAATACGAGGCTAGAACTACCAGGATATCACCATTAATTCAAACTACACCATTAAAACATCAAAGCCTGTTGATTGGATATTGCTTTACGTCTCATATTTATGCAACTTGGCTAATCGAGACGAAGGGAGGGACGTAAGGGATGACGCGGGGGGACAAGTGGTGGACAGGCCTGTGCTGGTCAGAACCAGCCACAAGCATATGGGGAGGGCAGGGGTTCCCCCACGTCGTGGTCGTCTCCGTCTGTGTCATCATCCGTCCGTGTTGTCATTGTCGTCGCCGTCGGGGAGGTAGTCAAAGGGAAGGGGAAAGTTTCCCGAGTTAACGGTTCATACAAAAGTTCACAGGCTAATAAACCTCGAGAAGGTTGCGAGTTGGAATTTGATGGTAACAACTGCGTCATGGCCAAAGAACTGGAAGTAGTATCATCACCAACATCATCCAGTTACAAGGGCCCAGCGCAGCCATCAAGGTAGTTGGATATAAATTTAAACAACTAAGGGATTTTATCAGTACCCGTGCCCCTTAAAGCAAACTAAACGTTTACGTTGTTAGTAAGCTGTCACAACATTCGCGTCAGTGGAGCGCGTCGGACATCAAGTGGAAATGTATTTGTTGTGTGCAAATACCATCAAACACAAACCAAAAAACACCAAGACGAGACTGAGGAAGATAGGACATCGGGGATTATAGTTATGCCTTCCAAAAACATGCCAGGTGTGCGCCGCTGGGACAAGCGCCACTGTTGCATTTTTGCAAGGTTCTTTTAGCGAAGCTGCCAAGGCATTTGGAGAGCGCACATTCCAACGAGCCTTAAGTGCAAGCCTTCTTAGCTACGCAAAAAAGAGTCAAAGGAGCGCTCTCGTTGATAGAGGGGAACTACCTACACAACAACGCAACTTTCAATCGCGGATATGAAGTTATAATTCTTAAACGTTGATCAAACGCAGGCACAGAAAATCCTGCGACAACTGTTTGCCTTACGCAAAATGTCTTGAATTTTGAACCCAAAAGACCTGTATTTGAATGTAAAAAGTTGTCAAACAAGAGTTGGAATGAAGGGTTACGAAGGCGCAATGTGCTGCACTTCTACCAATGTCCAGTGCTTTGACGAAACGTGACATAATTACGCAAGCTGTGCAAGCTGCGGATCTGATACTCAAATACGGCTCGCAAATATACGCACAGCATGGTGCGCAAGATCATCTGCATTCATACACCGCACAGAAAATGCGAGAGCTTGGAAGGCTGCTCGAGAAGGATCCAGCCAGAATACTAATATAGCCAAATAATTCATCTGGGTTAACGCAAAATGATACGTTTGATTATACATAATAATGTATGTATGTAATTGATACACATAATTTAAGGAAAACTCATAGGTAAATAATACTTGAAAATAGTAATATATCATTCTAATTTCAGCTCTTTCCAGTGGTGTATGCCCGTATGTCACACAAGACAGAGTGAGCATACGCTTAACTTTTCAGAAACATTAAGGAGGAATTGGCTCCAAATATGTGGCTTGAGCTTTTTACACCGGACTATGAGAGGGCGATGATGAATTCGACAAGAACAACAGACCGAATGGGAGGTGAGTCTGCCACTGTGCACTGTAGAAAATAATGTAGATGGAGGTCAAAAGGTGCGGGTCGGCGAGGTCATATCAATGTTGCATGGTAAGTGCATTGAAATATTTCAAAAACATGTTGATGACATTAGCACATGAACTCCAAGATGTGTTTGATTAGATAATCCTCTTTAGTAATTTAAACCAGTTTTATAAACTAAATTTATAACACTATACAACAAAAACACAGCACAGAACCCAGCACCACTATAGTGTGTCAAGCCTCAAATCTCGCACTGAACAGAAGCAAACACCGACCAAACATAAACTGCACAACCTGTGCGGACGGAATAGACACAGAACAACACTGAGATCACATACTTTTTAATTAGTAGCAACAAAACCTTTTAGTCTGGACGGAACAGACATTCTCTTACAAATAACAGGCATCTAACTGAACACATTCAGGCCAACGCCATGTGCTGTGGAGGTCGAACAAGAGCGGAACTAAGAGTGGAAAAGCACAGCACATAAAAAGTGTCAAGGCTCTAATCTCACATTGGATAGAACATAGCTCTTTCTGAACATAAACTCCTCAAGCTGCACGGACGGAACAGACGGAGCACAACACTGAGATGACGAAAAACCCCAGAATAAAGAGAGAACTTAACCTTCCTGTCTGGACAGAACAGACAACCTCCTGAAGAAAACAGAATGTTGAATGAGAACGAGGACACAGCAAAGGCTTGAACAAGCAACACATACAGCAGGAACAGAAGCTAACTCCGTGTACTGTGGAAGCCCAATGAGACCAGAGCGAAGAGCGCGGACAAAGCACGTCAGCCTGGAACAAGAACAATGGACCGACTGCGAGGCGAGGCTCTCTGCTGTGCTGTGCTGTGTGCGTGTCGGTAGTAGTCAAAAGGTGCGGGGCGGCGAGGTCATATCGAAGCTGCACGCAAGGTGCATTGACGTTTTTCAAACGCGTTGACGACAGTGGCGCATGCGCTTTTAAGTGTATAATTAATTGGTTTGAGAAATATGACAAGTTATGTGGTGAGGCTCATCGTGACGACACTATTTTCGCAAATATCTCATTTTCTATGGTGTTATATGGTGTAGGCCTAGTGGTGATGACTGCATGGTACTATTTAATATTATTAACATCTAATAAACTTCCAGAGACAAAACAAAATGATGGTTTTGTTACAGGCTTAGGGCCTTAGGCGAGGTTATAGACCTCAAATTCAATTGTCTAATTTTGTTTACATTTTTTGCAGAAACACATGCAATCTAAAGCTAAGATTTCAGCCATAGAGGCTATCATGACAAAGAGATGTCGCGAGGAAGAAAACACCCAACTGGACTACGATGCATTTGCCAGGCCACTCAACAGCCTCGTCGACATAACAAAGGTGAGTTTTCTGAGGCGCATCACTGTAATATGTGATCAAGTATTATTAGTATTAGTATAAGTTGTTTTAGGGCGCTCTAACAGCAAAGATTCGTAATATCGTTTGGAATATGTTAATTAATTACAAAGCCAAGGGACATTTACAAAGTAGAGTAGAGTAGATCTTTAATTACTTAGACTAATACATGGTACAAATATACACCTCTTCGTGAAGAGGGAGTGAATAGTTCCTAAGGCTAAAACATGGTAAAACATGAATAATAACATAGAATGCGTAAAAATTCATGTGAATCAAGTTATATGTATATTACTAGTATGGTGTACTAGTATTGAGAATTGAAGTTGTTTGAATTGATAAATTGAGTATTGAAATGAAAAAATGAAATGAGTAATAGGTAGGTATGATATGATACAATACAATGTTATTTACGATGCATAATAATATGAAAAACCAGCAGAAGGGATGATATAATGATTATGAAAAGGTATTAGTATTGAATGTAAAATATGCGTGTAGGGCCTATAGTACTGATCTATAAGGGACAGTTTGTAGTGGAGGACAAGGGTTAATCTGTTAGGAATTCATTTAGCAAGTAAAATGCTCTTTCTACTAGAAATGTTTTTAATTTGCTAATAAATGTAGTCGGCCTATGAACTTTGATGTCTCTGATGTGTTTTGGCAGCTTATTGTAAATGGAAAATGGAGAGGCAGGCGTATATAGGTCCTTTGGAATATTGCGTGGTTTTATGATGGGGGACATGATGGGCGATGACATGGGGAGATGGTTCTGCAGATTTGCAAAGAAGAGTGGGAATGGGGCTCGTACGGAAAGCTCCTGTGGATAGTCTTATACCGGTGTGGTAAACTGTATCCAACGTCTTGATATAAGAAGGTCTAGCCGAATCATAAATAAAACTAACAAAATAGTTACTTGTTGATTGTATGCCTGTATAAGGCTTAATTTAAAAAAAAATTGGAAGCCTTCCAGCAATTTTTTTTAACTTATTTCTTACAAAGGGAATTACATCACTATTACCTTAATGTCCATGTAAAATATGAACGTTGTAGCCCCACCCGTTTGATCAGAATCGCTGGGCAATTCAAACTGACGAATAAGATACTAGAAATCACCCCAACTCTGCTTGCTGTATAAGGTGCCCGAGTGTGTAGCGCACCGCGGCTGGGCTGCGGCGCTCTAACGGGCACCTAGATGTACATGCTTTCTTTCTCTGTAGTTAAAATACCGTTCCCTGTTTGGCCATTGTTCGCGAGTCAATGTCGTCGGCGCCGATAGGTTGGTTTGGTCGGCTTTAATTTGAAATTACCCTGCAGATAATTAGCTGTGTAAAGTAGTGGGTCGACTCAATATGCGATTTTATTTATTAGTGTGGCTTGAGCAAAGCTGTCTGCAATAATTGTTGAATGTGTGAATTTGACACTATTGTAATTACTACGTTGTCACTGTACAGCCCTGGGCGGCCATATTGGTCCCTATTTTTCAGTTTTTGAAACCTAAATTTTGCATATTTTTCAAATTTGCATAATTAATTATTTTCGAGTTTTACATAATTTTTGCATTATTTACATGTCTATGTAAATTAAGCTTGTCCTCATAGGAAAGCTAGTGATCATGGCTAAGGTCATATGAAGATAGCCTAGGCTTGTGCGATAAGTCTAAAGTGGCTAATGGTCAGCAATGTTATTTGCTGTACCAACGGGGTGAATTTTGTGTAACTAAATCTGTGCAAAACCAGGCAGGCTTCGATTGGAATGCAGCAGAGCGGCCAATCAGCGGTCAGAACGGGGTAGATGTAGCCAAGGACATTGGCCTACGTCACCGCCTAGGCCACCGGAACAGGAAGATTTTGTGACGAGAACACGAGGAGCGCCTCGTTCACTAAGATACAAGCCTTCAGACGAGCATGTCGCTTTTCACGTATCTTCCGAGTGCGGGCCTATCAAGCAGGCGAAGTCGATCTATGAGTGCAATGGAGCCACACGCCTCACACCACATAAGAGAGCGGTTCCATGTGCAAGGGTTATGGCTTTGATTTAGATATCATATTAATTACGATCAATTCGGAGAAATCGGGAGTGTTTTCAGGTGACCCACCAGATATGTGGTAGCCATAATACAACGACGCCACCAGGCAGTCGACGACACCAGCGAGATAATGGTCATTCTAAGTAAAGTTTTAGTTTTTATTAGATCGGGAGTGGCAATCTACATGCATCTAATTGAATATCCCTAAGTTGAGGGTTCTTTTTACGTCGAACACTAATTCATACACCACGTGGTCGAGATCGTGGCTAGGCATCGGATCAACCAAATAGTTATTTATTTGTACCGGTTCAACACCTATTTTATCTTGCCTACCCTGTCTACATGCTGAGTAAGTACCATTTCTACAATTCCACTTCGAGGTCCACCCAGGATGCCAAGATGGGAAGGAGGTCGATCCGCCACTGCGGAATTCGCCCTGAGGGTCCGGAGCGCGTACAGCGCGCCCACGTTACCTACAAACGTGCCAAGTAGAGGGCATCGTCCCACCCTGTATTACCACAGCATCGAACATCAAGATAGCGTTGAGTACAAAATTTGGTTGATTTAGAGTAAGACTGATAGTATTGTTTTATGTATGTTCACGGTAATCAATTATTCAATTTTTGCTTTGGATCCAAAAATTCTAAATTCATTTGTTGTCCACATGTTTGCATAATTTAACTTCATTAAAACAACTTTTTGATATCCGAGTTAAGTGTGTTTGGAGCTCTGCTCTTTTCTGCCATCCTCGTGATACATTTAAACAATGAATGTGTTACGGAACAAATAATAAAATAAAAAATAAATAAATAAACATCTCTCAATTCATCAGGGGCATGCAAACGACCTTTAATCCCAGTCACATCAGTTATTTAATTATTGCACGGCCTTCAGCTACACACATATTTCTAGCGCACAAGCGTGATTCATAGTAATAGTGGTAGATTTAAGAACGTGTGGACCGCCCAGCTGATCCAAGGACATGGAGCTCTACAGCAGTGAGGCGCAACGCTAGCGCACTGGGTAAGGTTGAGTACGCTTCTAAACGGGAAGTCGTACCCAACAGGTCACCTGTTCATTGTCATCACCACCATTGTATGTCTTGTTCTGCTAGGCTTTTACGTTTATTTGAGTTTTCCCGCCAAGTAAGAGGGCCTCCCCCTGAGCTAGCTAGCAGAGCACTTTATCATTACTTGATACTTGATTTGCATAATCGTTGTTTAGAGCAGCATAGGTCCAACCCCGAGAGGGCCTGTGCAGGGCGTAAAAATCGTAACAGGGTCGATCATCAGAGGACTAGAGTAGGTCTTAAGGGCCTAACTTTTAGAGGTTCCGTTTCAACGTGATTTTCTGGAATGAATGTGATTTGGTTTCAGCCCACGCCTGGAACCTCCAGAGGGACGGAGGAGATGATGGATACGGTGAATATGGAGGTGGCGATGCAAGAGACGATGGAGGAGACGATAGAGGAGTCAGTGGCTTCGTTTACAACTCCACCACCTCGTCCTTTGAGATTGTGGAGCACCAAGGATTTCAGGCGTATAACAAAAATGGCTAGGTCATTTTATAAGTATAAGTAGCCTACATGATACCTACTATAGTGGTACCATTTATATATATTTTATAAACTACGGTACATATATACTTTATTTATACACGTACATTTATATACTTTCATTGAATACTACATAATTTAGTATACCTACTAAGAATCAACGTCATCTGCCATCTAAACCTGAATTACTACAAAATATTATGCACCCATTTTTTTTTTTTTTTTGATAATGCTTAACGTCTCATATTTATGCAACTTGGCTAATCGAGACGAAGGGAGGGACGTAAGAGATGACGCGGGGGGACAAGGGGTGGACAGGCCGGTGCTGGTCAGAACCAGCCACAAGCATATGGGGAGGGCAGGGGTTCCCCCACGTCGTGGTCGTCTCCGTCTGTGTGAGTTGTAGGCCGTACTACGCAAGTGTTTTATGTTGAAGATAGCCATGTCTCTTTAAACACCTGAGACATGAAGCAGGAACCATTATTGGAAACAAGATTTTTACACAGACCAAAAATAGAGAATACATGGTCAACTAGTGCTCGTGCGACGGAGGTTGATTCCTAGTCGTCCAGGAGGCCAAGTCTTGAAACTTGCGCTTCAACTCACCTCCCGTTTTGAGTCGCAAATTTCCGACAAGTCGCTCAAAACCATCAAATCGGTAGTCTTGAGACAAACTTCCGAAACGGCTTGCGACTTCTTGCGACTTGCCTCGCAAGTTTCTTTACGTTTCATCCACGAGGTTTTACTTTGCGTGTAGAGATTTATTTGCGTCTTGACTGCCACATCGAAAGTTTTTAATGACTAAATAAATAGTTATAAGGTACACCCTCTGCATAAAGACGTAAATTACACTCTAAAAATGTTGGAAGTGCTAATTGTCATGACAAATTATTTACGCTCGTCAATAATACTTCACAAATACTTTTTCCAAGGGGGGGAAACGAAAGGGAAAACGGGGGGGAACAAGGGGTAGACAGGCCTCTGTTCAAAACCCCGCCAAACGTATGGGGGGGGCAAGGGTTCCCCCACGCGTGGTCGTCTCCGTCTGGAAGTGGAAATATTTTTTGATTGACTAAGATGAGGGGTGTGATATTTTGACACCAATTTTAAAAGCGGGGGATTGGAGTGGGCGAAGTTAGAATCGAGAAGAATGTTAAGTTTGCACTGATCGGAGAATACGAAAACAGAAAAAAATTACATTTTAAATTTTTCCCCCTAAGGCGAGAGACCAACGTATCTAGGTAGGTGACGGACAACTGAACTCGAGGTCTAATCGGAAGAAAAAGATTAAAAAAAACTAGTCACTAAGGGGGGGAAAAAGGAGTCAACACAGGTGAATCAAGTCACTACGAGAAGAAAAAGATACAGGACGGAAATAAAAACAAATCAGAACGATATTAACTAAGAACTTTCGCGAAACAAACTAATTTTTTAAGTTTAGGGGCGCTTCAATAAAAGTTTTTTGCAAAACCAAAAAAAAAACCCAGAAAAGGGCCCCTGGCACCTCCTTTCTGTGACAAATATAACCCCACAGGCTGTAAGACAACACATAGCACCCCAACATGAGTTGAGGAGCGTTCCCTGACAGGCGGGGGCGAATAAAGAGAGCAAAACCTTCCAGTTGGACAAAACAGACAACCCCCTGAAGTTAAAAATTAAAAAAAAATGATGCAGGACATGAGAACAAGACTTGCTAAAACAACACATTGACCCAAAAAAGAACTACCGAAGAGCGAAAACTAAACACGTCCGCCACGAAAGAACGAAGACAGAGCGAGGCGAGGCTGAGAGCAGTACATGGTAAAAACGATATCTCTGTGTGGCTAGGTATACACTGCGCATCTCCCCCGCGAGTGTGACGTCAGCTAGTCGCAGCGCCGTGCAAAAGACGCACTTGTTCATTGTTTTCGCTTGCATTTCCAATCTTTGTGGCCCGGTCTGGGTTTTTCTGTATCACCCAATTTTTTTATTAATACTGTGCTAGGGGGAAGCTTATACTTTTTTCCATTAGAAATAAGCGGGGCTGGTTTTTTCTTTAAAACCCGATATCTTTACTTGCATTCGTTCAACTTCAAAATTAATAAAACAGATTCATGTGCCCCATCTCTAGGGATCTCTCAGAGCAGTGGTTTTTTCCCTTCTGGCGCAAAGACTCAGACAGAAGTTTTATGGAACAGTTCTGGGGTCAGTATTATTCGTTCTGAAGAGTAAACGTTCGCTCGATTTGTGTCAAACATATTTTCCCAAAGTAAATTTTGTTTTTATGGGTTTGGACGTATGAACGATAAAATTTTGATTTTTCCTCGAGTGTAACAACCCCAGTCAGTGTACGTAGACGTAATTAAATTTTGGGCCCTACTTTTGTTTTGCGTTCCAAAATTATTGATAATTTTAATTTTTAAATAGACTTTAAAAAAGTTAAAAAAAAGTAAAAAAAATATAAAAACCCTCGACGTTTCCTTTATTTACGCTTTAAAAAGTTTTTTTAGATTCAATCAAAGCCCTTAAACTATATTCAGAGAAAAATCATAATATTTTTACTCACGAAATGGCATTAATCGAAAAACAACAACTCCCCCAAAACATCCCGACGGAAACAAACATTCGTGAGTGCGGAAAATGTTTTATTTAATTATTGTATTGAAGTAGTAGGCGTTTTATTAGTAATGTTTTAAGGATGCGATGTTCAATAAACTATCAGGGGAGATTGCTCGAGTTATAATTTTTTTTCCCGTTTAAAATTACTTCCCGTGGAGTAATGGGGGGGTAAATAATACGGCTTTTTTTGCTCAAAAATAAATATTGCCCCCTCCGTATCCCAAAAAAAAAAATCGGGATACGCTGAAAGTGTATATCTCGGTAGCCATGGTCAAGTACAAACATAATATTTTTTGCAACAAAAAATCATTAACCCCCAACACCACAACAAAAGTTTTCAAAATATAAAACCTTAAAAACTCGCAAAACACTCAAAAGAATCGGGAAAAACCGGGGCTGTGTCCCCTGGCCCCGCTTTGACTGGTGGCCCTCCCCCCCCCCCCCCCCACAATCCCTAATGTCAAGGGTTTTACTTTTTAAAAGGAAAAGAGGTAGATATATAATAAAAAAATTTTTCAATAACACGATCACAAATTATATTAAAAAAAGTAGATTTAAAACTTATGAGGGGCCATACTTACAAAACAAATTATAATTTTGATGAAAACATTTTGTGCTTATTTGCCCCTTTTATCTAGCTTTTTCGAAATTAATCCGATTTTTGTATTATTCTAATATGTTGTGTTTTTTGTAATCGATTTAAAATTAAATTTGAATTGAATTGAAAAAATATTGCTTTACGTCTCAATTTATGAATTGGCAAACGAGAAAGGGAGGGACGTAAGGGATGACGGGGGGGGGACAAGGGTGGAAGGCCTGTGGGTCAGAACCAGCCACAAGCGGGGGGAGGGGGGGGTTTTCCCCCACGTCGGGGTCGTTCGTCTGTTCATCATCCGTCGTTTTGTCTTGTCGTGCCGTCGGGAAGGTAGTAAAAGGGGAAGGGGGTTCCCCCGACCAGCCCCAAGTCGCCTTTAGTTTCAGGGAGAAAAAACTCCCTTTTCACGGGCCAAACCCGGGGAAAGGTGCGATTTGGAAATTGAAGGGCCCCACATTTAAAATTTGAGGGGGTTACTTTTTTTTTGGGTTTGTAAGCCTATATTTCGATATTCCTCTCCACCCAACACATTTTTTTAAACCCATATTATGATTAAATTAAAATAACAGTATTTAAAATCTAATGTTATATCCGGGCGCGATCTCGGGTTGGAAGTTTTGACACACCCATTACGAAAAAAATCACACACGGATTTTTTTTATTGTATAATTATAAATAAACTATCATTATCCCAAATGGGTAACATTTTGGATTTGTGAGTATGCATCGTATTACGGCAAAATTGTAATTAATATTAAGGAAGGGCATAAAACTTTACCCACAAATTTCTGAACACAATTATGGTTACAAAATGTATGACAGATTAAGTTCGGGCAATGAAAATTATTACGAATTTGTTTTTGACTAGATAGTGTGGTTTTATCCGCGCCGACGGCAGCCGGCTCAAGGGGCGATCTAGATTTCGTCATCGGGACTGGACGCAAACGCGTTCACCGGGAATGCCAGACCCGGGGGAAAGGAAAAAATCATTGGGTTTAAGAGAGCTGTAGAGTTAGGTGGCCCTCAAAAAGGGGCGGGGGGGGCGAGGTCATATCCCCCCCCCCTGCTGCCCCCGAATTGCATCGAAGTTTTTCAAAATCGCATTCATGACAGCTGCACATGGTCTGAGGGTTAAATATTAAATATGAGTGAATCCGTGTGTGTATGTAACGAGGGCCATCTGACGATATATTTCCCCCCATCCGTGGGAAGTAATAGGGTAGGCCCACTGCAACACATCGATTTCACGTCAAAAACAAAGCTTGTTTTAAAACCAAAGATGGAAAGAGGACCGGGTGACGGAAACGGATGTGAGATGTTTGGATGAATAAATGATTTGGGCTTACTTTCATATTATTGACAAACTTCGCTAATAAACCCAGACAAAGGGGGGGGATAAGGTGTTTAAAATGTTATAAGGTATGTAATTTTATATAAGGTTGATACAAAAATTGTGGTGAAGGATTTCAAAAAAAATTTTAATTTCCTTTCCCTTTTTGTAGACCTACATAAGGGTGAGCAAGTGTGAGCAGAGTGAAAATTTATGTTCCAGTTTAAAAGGCTTGAATTTGCACGCAATGGGGTAAATTTGGTGTAAAATGGATAAAACATTTTACCTCTAGAACCCAATCCCAGACCTAGAACTAAAACGTTGGAAATGTATGTTTATGTCAATTTTTAATTTCCGTTAGCTGACAGGCGGCCGGCGGCATTTCGCCCCGGGGAAACACTAAATTATATCATTTTATTCGTTTGTTGGACAGTCGCCCCCTACGATTTGAGCTGTGAAGCTTGTGTGCTTGCGCCGTTGTTGTTTGCGTTTTGTTACTGTTCGCGTTTTTTTCTTTTTAAAAAAAGAAATGGAAGGCAATAATTTCCTGCTAAAAGGAATATGACAGTTTGTTTTTCCGTGGGGATGTTTTCAAGGGAACCTTTAAATCATGGATTGGCAAAAACAGAGGCGACCAAACAAAAAATGCACTCTAACCTTTCGCGTGTTTTTTTATCAATTTTAACAGACGGTGTTTCTGCTGTCAAAAAAAAAAACGTAAGTCGGACAAAAAAGGAGAGTATTGCTAGTCAAAAAAATTTGGAATTATTTGTGACACGCGTTACCTAGAACGACAAGGTGACTGCCGCGGGAAATCTCACTTACGTTAATGTGTGCAACACCAACATAGTTATCTGTCCCCCGGGGTTTAGAACAAAAAGTAGTCAAAGTAGTATGTGGCGCAGATACGACGATGAGTTTTTAGAGGCAAACCAACACAAAGTTGTATCAAGAAACTTAAAAAAAACAGGGAGACTGCGAAGAAATTTAAATCTTTTAAATCTATGAAGGCCGAGTAGAAAAAGAATTTTATATACCATAGCAAAAAATAAATACACGGATAGGGTATAATACGAAGGATCGACTGTATAAGGCAACAAGTACTTCAGGAAGCGATTGAGAAGGGGGCATGGATTGGGTTTGATGGATATTGCTTAATTTTATTTTTGCCCAAAACCAAAAAGAAGGTTGCGAGCGGAATTATGGCCCAGAAAAAATTTTGTAGTACTGTAGGCTTCCTAACACAAGCCCATAAGGTGCAAAATTTTCAAAGCATAGCAAAACCTTTTTTGGGGCTACCCTGGATGGATGATGACTTCAAAAAAACCGGACCGCTGGTCACCTTACAGGAACTCATTTTGCTAGCCACAATAATTTTTAAATTGAACATTCAAAAAGCGAAAAAGATTCAAAACGTATTTTGCGTGAAAAATTAACAAATTTCCCAAAAGAAAAAAAAATTCTACTTTTTTTATCCCCCCTTTAACACCCCTCAAAAAATAAAATGTGGGGGTAAAAAAATAAAAAAAAAAATTTAAAAAAGACAGGTATCGAACCCCACCCCTCCGTGTGGTAGGCTAAATGGTTACCCCTAGGCCATCAGGCCACGTCACATCGTCCCGCAACTGCTACGAAAAAAAATGCCATTGAATTTTTTAAAAAAACTTTTATTTATTGTAGGGTTAAATCGCAATGGATCAAGCTGATTATTTGAACTTTTTAGTAAAAATCGTACCGGGTGTCTGTTTTTAAAAAAAAACAGCGCTACTGTTTACGGTTCGGGTGATTTTCGAAGACAGACAGAATCACGAATGAGGGGCCCTTTTAGTTTAATGAGACCTCTCACTCCGCTCCCTGTTAATAAAGTAATAAAAAAATTTAAAAAACTTGGCTAGTAGATACGAAAACGGTAGATTCAGATACCCTAGGAGTGGGGAGGGCCAGTGGGGTGTCTGGATAAAGACAGAGTCATCTTCGAAAATTTTAATTAAAAAAGAAGACCCCCGATGTTGTTTTATGTAAGGGGGTTTCTCCCTTTTTTTTTTCCGGAATAAAAACGGTAGGTCGACAAATCAGGAGACGGATTGGGGAAAACCTGATGGGGGGGGGAAACACAAAAACTACCAAAAAGTTAATCAGATAGTGGCGTAAGGGAACCATATAAAGTTATTTCCCCCCCATGTAAGACAACCCGCCACCACCACACAAATACAAAGAAGGGAAAATATCTACCATCGAATTTGGGTGTAAAGAAAAAGTACATTTTGCGGGATAACACCATTTAAAATCGTAAAATATGGAAGAATAAAAACAAAACTGGCGCGGCGATGCTTTTCGCTTGATTTCTGGCATCAATAGCAAGTAGCGCTGGGTGAACTTGCCATTACTTAATGAAAAGTGGAAACTAGAATCTCTTATTTAGAAAGTAGAAAGTGCAACGAAACGCACACCGCCCAAAAAAATTGCCCCCATTGCTCGGGACTTTGGAGTTGGTGGGGGGTTCAGGAAAAAGGTTTTCGCCTATGTTACGATCAGGGCAAAAACAGCAACCCGCAAAGGTGGTAAAGTACATGTGTGCAAAAATTTTGGTCGATCGAGAAACGGTGGGACCTTACCCAAGCAGTTACCCCAAAAAAGAGAAAAAAAAAATAGACATTAAGCATAAGGTCAAGTGGAGATGCTCGCTGCGCTCGCTCAACAATGAAATTTTAAAAAATTTTTTAAAAACATTTGATAAATGTTTTCCAAAACGACATTTTAAGTAAATATTCTTTTAGAAAAAAACAGGGGCCCTGGATCCAACAGACTTAAAAAATTTTTATTAAACCTTCATGTATATTTTTCATAAACAAACATTTTAAAAAAGTTTTTCACAGAAAAAAACAACGTCATAAAAATTTTTTACAAGAAAATCCCATTTGCAACTAAAAAAAACCCAATAAAACAAAACACGAAAATAGCACGAATGAGATTAAACAGATTTAAAAATTTAAAAACCCTTTTACACCAATAAATCAGACAAAGGGCCCCACAAAGACTTTAAAATTTAACATAAATGGTCTGAAATACGAACAGTGGAAATCGAAAATGCGTTCAATCAAAACCCTTACGTCATGGCAGAAAACTAATGTCATTTAAAAAAACAGATGAAGCCAAATTTTACAAAATGTCTTAACTGATATGAAAAATTTTACCAAAAAATCTTTATTTTAAATGATACGTGAAAAAGGGTGAAATTATCAGTAACAGCAAAACAAAGAGTCAATAAAACAAGTCCCTTAGGTCAGAACCCGGGCCCCCGGGTTTGTGTTTTGGGGGGCTCAAAACCCACAGGGAACAGAACCTAACAGTCTCCGAACAAAAAACCCCTCATGCGTACGGACAGAAAGACGGAGCGCAACATGAGAAACGAAATTTTTGACATGCTGGGCAAAATTTTAAAGAGAAACTTAATCTTCAGTTGGACAGAACAGACAAAGCCCGGGAGAAAAACCCCCTTTAAAACCAAAACGATGCGAGAACATAACAGCCAAGATACATAAAAACAAACATCCATCAGCCCCACTCATCTAGCACTGGGGGGGCCCAACAAAAAAAAAAACCAAACCCAAAACGATGAGCGGTGACAAAACGTCCCGCCTGCGACAAGAAAAACGGACCGACTGCGAGGGGGGACGCGCGTGGCTTGAGCCGTGCTGGGGGTGGCGTCAAAAGGGGGGGCGGCGAGGCATTCGATGCTGCAAGTTGTTCTTTAGCGTTTTAACTTTTAAAAAACACCCACCAATATGACGATCACAGAATCGGATAGGTGTAATGATTGGTTGATGGATAACAAATGTGAGCGGGACATCTGAAAAATATATATGTTACAAATATGAGTGTTTTGCAAAACATTTTTGCAAGATGGGCCATCAAATTCCAACTCGCAACCTTCTCGGGGGTTTTGCCCGGATTAGGAGATTTTTTCCCCTGAAACAAATGCGGCTCTGGGTCGTGTGGGGGAATTTCCCCCTTTCCCCTTTGGGAACCCCTCCCCGACGGCGACGACAATGAAAAACAGGGGGGATGATGACGCGGAGACGACCAGACGGGGGGGAACCCCTGCTTCCCCCCCATAGTTGGGCGGGTTATCCCAGCCGCGGGGAATTTCCCCCTTCCTTTGACTCCCCCCCGACGGGACGACAAGAAACAGGGGGTTTTGATGACACAGACGGAATACCACGCGAGGGGGAACCTTGCCCCCCCATCGTTTGTGGCGGGTTCTGCCAGCACAGGCCTGTCCCACCCTTTTCCCCCCGCGTCCTCCCCTTTCGTTTTTGGATTTGCTTTAGTTCAATTTATGCAACTTGGCTAATCGGGGGCGAAGGGAGGGACGTAAAGGGATGAGCAGGGGGACAAGGGGTGGACAGGCCCTTTTGGTCAGAACCCGCCACAAGCTATGGGGGGGGAGGGGTTCCCCCACGTCGTGGTGTCTCCGTCTTGTCATCATCCGTACGGTTGTCTTTGTCGTCGCCGTCGGGGTGGTAGTCAAAGGGAAGGGGTTCCCGACGACGATCCCGAGCTCGCCATTTTTTCAGGGAGTGCAACCCCTATTCAGGGGTAAAAAGCCCAGAAAGGGTTTTGAGTTGAAATTTTAAAAAAATATTTGTTTTGATACCGGCCATCGGGAAAAATACTTGCCCGTGTGCATCAAACAGCAAATGAAAACACTAAAAAACAGCCATTTCTGCCCAAAAAACAAAGGATACTGCTGTGCTATTCTTTATTTGCGCGATTATTGTTTTTTATATGTTCCCCGGAAAAATTGCCATTGATCTTTAAGCTTTGTTTACAAAAATTTTAGTTGAAGGTACATAAGCTGAGCCTAGCTGTCCCTTTTGCAGCGATTTTGCACATTTTTTCTGCTATTTGTTGCCTAAGATCCCCGGGAAAGACCAGGGGCCAACAAAAAATTCAGATTTTGTTTTTGAGGAAAGCTTTTTAAGATAATTGAATTTGTGAATTTTGGGATGACTTTTTTATAGTTTGACAGCTCCCGGGAACTCAAAGAGCTGTGCAGTAAGAAAATTTTATCATTACCCTTTGCAATTAGAGGGTTTTTTAATAGTTTTGTGTTAAGGTGTTTTTAATGTTGTTTTTTAATAATGTTTGATTAAGTTGAAGGGGATTTGGGTCTAAAGTTACAAATGAATGGTTTCAACTGAAAATTAAATTTATCTTCATCTACACTTTTTTTAACATTGTTTTTCAAAAGAAAATTTAAGATGAAAATCAATATTCAACATATTAGAAGCAATCTCAACTATGGCCCCTCGTACATTGTGGTGCATGCGTTTGAAGCAAAACACCCAATACTCAAGAGTATCATTTGACGTTCACAAAACTTTAAAAACCCTCAAAAGTATCATTTTTCTGTAATTTTTTTTTCAATCAAGACTTTTACGTCCCTAATTTTATCACCAATTTTTCGCTCTATGTTAGATGAAAGATTTGTTTTCTTAACCCAGAGCGGAGAACTAAACGAAATTCTCCAATGTAAATCATTACAAAAGGTTAATTTATATTAAAAGGCCCCTTGTTAAGTAAATTTGTGGGAGAGCGAAAAAGTGGGAGGATAGAAAGAAAATGGAAAAGTTTGTTGCTAAACCCAAACGACCCTGCCCCCAACAGGAACGGCGAGGATAATGATGATGTGTGATGAGAATAACTTTTACTTTAAACAAATAAACCAAAAAAACCCTTCAGGAGAAAGAAAATCCATAAATACGCCCCCTTGATATTTAAGTCTTACCTTTGGAGGTACCGGTGGCCAGTAGCCTGTATTTGATGGGGGGGTGGGGGGGATACTAAGTGTGTGCGCACGTCCCGGTTTTTCGTCAAATGCGGGATATATTGTTGTGTAAAATGCCTTAGTAGCAGTGGCATTGTATCGACCCGAGAGACAAGATGATACGCAGACAATGCTGCGGCATGGCCTAGATTATGGTAGAGCCCACATATCAACTTTTCGAAGTGCGCGCTGTTCTTATAGACCTATATGTATATTCACGTAAAATTTATGAATTTTCTTTCACGCATGGAGATAGCCTCAGTCGGTTTTTGAGGGGATCAAATTTGGAAAAAATTGCGGCTTATGTGCGTGTAAATACCAAACAAAATTATTTCACTGTTACACATGATTGGCAATTGCTCTAAGCCTAAGTGAACATCTGTTATTATTAATTATTGTTTGTAAGAAAATTGATTGATTGGATATTGCTTAACGTCTCATATTTATGCAACTAGGCTAATCGAGACGAAGGGAGGGACGATAGGGATGACGCGGGGGGACAAGGGGTGGACAGGCCTATGCTGGTCAGAACCAGCCACAAGCATATGGGGAGGGCAGGGGTTCCCCCACGTCGTGGTCGTCTCTGTCTGTGTCATCATCTGTCCGTGTTGTCTTTGTCGTCGCCGTCGGGGAAGTAGTCAAAGGGAAGGGGTTCCCCGACGATGTCCCAGAGCTCGCCATTAGTTTCAGGGAGTGAAACTCCCCTATTCACGGGCCAAACCGTGAGAAGGTGTCGAGTTGGAATTTGAAGGCCCTTTGTAAGAAAAGAACAGCATCATCTTCATCAGCTGCAACCTGGTGATTGTTTTATGTCGCTAGTGATTTGATCACCTAAAGATCTTGATTGACGTCCTGTCATCCGGTCCCCATAATCAGCCATTAGGCCACTTTATAGCATTCGTGTGCACCCCCAAGCGCCCCATGTTTCTATTGTTTACCTTGTATCTTTTTGGAATATCAAAGAGTTATTAATTATAGAAACCCAGTTTACTGATGTGGTTTTTTGTAATTGGAAGTTCATTTAATAACGATGAATTTATACAATTTAAGATTTTTAGTTAAACAAAATAGGCACTGTGTAACACTAAGCACTAAAAAGCTCTTCAAAGTCAAATGGGGAATGACCTTCACCTAGGCGTTTTTAGTGTGAAAAATATTGTAGAATTTCAGTTTATTGTTAATCGTTATTAATTAATTGTTATTCATTTGCTATTGGTTTCATTAGAGTGCATAGGTTCAATCAAACTACGATGTATATATGCTTATTGTAGAGAGTTGTGCAGTAAAGAGCAGGCCAAGTATGTCTGGTATAAAAGCCGGTGGTCAGTGTAGTGGTATGTAGGCCTATAAACACGAAACCCATCTTAGCTTAGCCAGTAGGCGGGCCTACCACATACACAGATTTCTACACCCATTATTGAAAGTAAGGTGTGTTTGGAAGTGTGATGGGTTTTAGTTGAATTCCTAGAAGAGCAATATTAATTCTTGAAAGTGTTTTAAAAGGGCTACTAAATTTAACGGCAGCTTAACTAACAACTTCAACAAGAATGTTGCAAGCAGCCTTGCATGTGTTGGTAGTGGCCTACTCCACATTTTTTCTTTTTCATTGTCACTTGCTGATTGCCCCCAACCAAGGTGTAATTTACGTAGCAGAAAATTACTTCTGTCTGGGTACATGCACTTCCTTACCTTACTGCTGAGATCTGTATCTTCCCAGGAATACCAATTTGATATTGGGATTGTTCATGAACAAATCCTGCTTTTAAAACTTGGCAGTTTTGTAATAATATTTTACACTAATTTTACACAAAACCTCAAATTCGAGCTTACAAAACAGCATGCAAAATGAACCCACAAAGTGTGTTAGTTTTTATTCAGGCATTCACATTCTTATTGAGTTGATTGGCCATTGAATTGTGTGAAATCATTTTTGAGCTAAGAAACATTGAAACAAATTATTTGAAATAGAGGAGAACTAACAAAAATAAAAACTTAGCCTACAGCCAATTTAAAGTGCTGTGCATACACCATGGTCATAACTTTTTTATTCTTATACATTTGCAATGTGTTAGGAAATGTTAAATTCCTTGCAGTCTACACAACCTGTGGCTTGATTTGTTTCTCCTCCTGGTCAATTCATTTGTTTCATTGGTAAGAACTTAGAAGAATATTACTTAGGGGGTAATAATAACATCTGTGTAAATTACATGTCAATAACTTGTTTCAAATAAATAGTCTTACGTTCTTATAACCTATTTTTAAAATATTGTAAAAAGTCATCATTTTGTATTATTACAATAATTAATTTAAATCTAGTGCCATTAGGGCCTACATGTTGCAATTAAGTAAAATTACAAATAATTGCTTTTTATCTCTTACATGCTACTAGTGGGTAAATTTGCTAATTAATACTTTGTACTAATATAAGATATGTAAAAGTTCTACTGCAAATGATTCCAGTGTATCTATTACAAGATAATATTAAGTATTATTACAAATATTTGATTTGTATCTCTTACAAGCGACTTGTTGCTATAATTACTAATAAATACTTTGTACCTATTACAAGATATGATTGAAGTTATATTGCAAATGATTGTTTTGTATCTTTTACAAGATAATATCAAGTAAGTTCACAAACAATTAATTTGTATCTATTCCATGTTAAAAGTTTGTATTACTACAAATGATTTCTTTGTACAAATAAAATGTAAATTATAAGTACTGTTGCTAATAAATACTTAGGGTTTTCAACTGATATTTGTTTAGTGAATATTACTTAAAAATACTGAGTATGCTGTACTTATATTATTTTAGGCATTGTAGTTTCCTAAAATTTTTTTAGTAATCTAATAGATATTTTTTATCGGTGCATGGGCTGTTCTGTCGGTGTAGGCCTACCTAATTAACAGTAGTAGTAGTAGCTCCTAGTACATTAACATTATTAGTATTAGGCTAAGTCCTACAGTGCACTTCGTTTTTAAATTTACCGGAAAATCACAATCATGGCCAACAAAAAAGAACCATATACAACAACAATTCTACAAGAGGCCATCGAAGCAGTCAAGAGTGGCAAAATGTCACAGAATAAAGCCTCGAAGACATTTGCCATACCACTAACCTCTTTTCACAGTGCGATACACGGAGTATATAAAAAAAACAGCAAAGGTCCAGAGACATTCCTGTCGACTGCAGAAGAGGGGCTCCTGCTCAAATGGATTGAAGATATGGGCAGAAAAGGATTTCCAGTCATTAAGTCTAATGTTCTAGACACAGTACAAAGTATAGTTCGAGATGATAAGAGGGTCACACTTTTTAAAGATGGCCGGCCAGGGCAATCGTGGTGGACTAATTTTATGAAACGTCACCCGAGAATAAGCCTAAAAAAGGCCGAAACTGTTAGCCGAGCCAGAGCTGCCGTTACAGAAGACGGAATACGGAAATGGTTTTGCGAGGTTGAAACGTACATGGCAAAAATAGGCCATCAAGAGGTGTTGAAGAGCCCTGTCAAGTATTTAATTTGGATGAATCTGGTTATGTTTTTCATAAAACCAATGGAATGTATTTGGGTGTACGAGGAGAGGTCTTGACTGTGGTAGCCACTTCGAGGGAAAAAGAAGGCTTGACCGTCCTTGGTACCTATGGTGCAGATGGCTCCGACAATGGTTGTTTACCCTTACAAGCGTGTACCGAAGGAGGTAGTTCGCAATTTCCCACAAGAGTAACTGAGGGCCGATACTGATTCAGGTTGCATGGATTAAATATTATAAAATTTCTTTTGAAATTAGGTTTAATTTAAAATCATTCCTCTCGTCCATGTGATGAGGACATTCTACTAAAATGTGCGTAACAGTTAAAATCTCACATCACTGCTCACATGGGGGTGGATCTTCGCCTCTTAAAAGGTATCCTTGAGTGAGATGTGCGTGTCCAATGCGTAGACGGGTCAGAACAACCTCTTCGCGTCGAGAAGAGCGCCTCTAAGAGATCCAGGGTGTTACATCGTCTTTTATTTCACGAAGCTTATTATTTTGCATGATATGCCATTCTTCGCACCACTTTTCTAACGTTTAAATAATGCTTTTAGATCTGGCGTTAAGCCAACTGATAAACTAGATAAAACTTCAACGCAATTGCTGTGCCAGCTGTAAGAAACAGACAAGCCCAGCCCAAAGCAGTAGCTTAATAAGTATTAGTATTAGTAGTTTTAGGGCGCTTCAACGGCAAAGATTATTCGCGCCTCCAAGATATTTAGTTAACTATGTATGAATGTAAAATACAGTTAATAAGGTTAAATGTGTTTTTCATATCATTGTCATAAAAAGAATTGCCAATGTCGTATATTTGTAGACAGCCAAATCGGGAAAAGGTATACATGCTAAAGTTGTCATATGTAGAAATGCCAAATTACCAAATCATAATCATAATCATTATCAGGAAACCGTTGCCAACGTCGTCATAATGAATAGCAAGTCAACATGCTTCATGGATTTTTTTATTTTTATATGAACTGTCATAGTTTGTCGATCAGATTGCTAAGGTTTAGAAATCTGATAAGTTTTTCACTGTTTTTCATAAGACAAAAGTTCTTCATAATGATAGATTTAATTTAATTGGAGTCTCAAACCATCATACTTAGAGCAGTCAGTCACAATGATGAACGGATAGCAACACATCACACGTGTCGCAAATCGGAGCAATCTTATCTCTGGTAAAAAGATAGGCCCTGGGGGAGGTGGGTGTGCCCTATTCGTACTCGCGCCAATACAACCTCCTCACGACGAGAAGTATGGAAGAAGGGGGGCGTACTTTCAGTGAAAGACAGGGCATCACACGGCGCATTTATTATTCTGCAAAGCATTCCAACAATCCTGCTATCCCTTAAAAATGAGTATGGTGCGAACCTTATAACTAATGAGCTAGCAAAATAAAACAGATGTAATTTAGTCACCCTTGCCAAGCAAACGAAAAGGGTTTACAACATATTTTTCTTTTTGCCCCGAGTCATATCTGCGCTTTTCTTTATTTTCTTTCTTTCTTTTTTTATTTATTTATTTAGTTTTTTTTTATTTATGTATTTATTTATATATGATGTTTTACAATTAGTTTTAGCAGATAATATAAAAAAATGCATGGTGCTGTGAGAATTTCATATTTTTTCAAAATAATTTATAAACAACTTACTTGAGCCCAATCTCGCATCTCTTACTCGCATTTGAATACGTATATCCCAGAAATACATCGTTTCATACAACCCCAAATTGGTATATCATACATCACAATGAATTCAAAATTTGCATGAATATGATAGGCTTTCCCAAATACAGTTGTAATCAAAGTGTATACCTAGAAACGGAAGAAACTTGTGTATGGCGAGCTAGATAGCCCTGAGCTGCTAGACCAATTTCTTATACGTTCCTGTCAGATGTTCTCGCCACACGCCGATATGCTACCCCCCTGCTGCTAGGCTGGATGTGTGTTAACACTATGTGTTATCTGACTCTGGAATCAATGTCACAGTACATATCAGGTACAAGGAAACCAAGAACAGTGAAGACAAAAGGGGAATAAGCATAATGGCCCAAATCATTACAGAATGCTTACCCGTAAACAAAATCTGGAAACCTACACCTCAAAAGAAGCCTGAGGAATGGACAGAGAATGTTCAGTTGATGGGAGATTCTATGATCTTCATTACGGAAAGAAAAGTGAAGAAAAAAGAAGGACATTGGGATGTTCTGGGACAATCAGCTTGCGGCTCTCCAAAACCCACATTAATCTTTTATTAATCATACGTTCGAGAAGCTTACACAGGCAGCTCGTGAGTGAAATTGGTCTATAGTTTACAAGTTGGTCTTTGTCTTTGCCTGGTTACATGATAGGGATAGCTATAGCTTCCCTCCAGGAGTTAGGGAAAGCCTCCTCTAGCCAGATGCGGTTTAGCGTGTTGAGGATGAATTGCTGAGATTTGGGGGATAGTCGTTTGATCATCTTGTTGTGAACGTCATCAGGACCAGGAGCAGAGTTCTTCAGGCCAGTTACTGCGGTTATAAATTCCCATTGGGTAAAGGGCTGATTGTATGTTTTGTTGTTTGGAAAATTAAAATGTAATGGGTATATTTCTTCACGGGCTTTGTTCTTTAGGAATTGTGGGGAGTAGTGCTTGGAGCTGGAGATGTTAGAGTAGTGTTTTCCAAAGGAATCGGCGATGTCTAACTGAAATGTCTTTAAAACATTGTCATCAAGAATGCCGGAAGGACTAAAAAATGTATTCCTACCAGATATCTTTTTGATTTTGTCCCAAACTTTTGTCATGGGAGCTCGACACATAATGGACGAGTCGTATTCTTCCCAGGAACGTTTCCGCGATATACGGATTATAGATCTTGCTTTGGGCCTTAGTTTTCTAAAAGACTCCAGATTGACTTGTGTTGGAAATTGATTAAAAACTTTAAGAGCTTTTCGCCGTTTTTTTAATGGCTTCCTTGCACTCGGCGTTCCACCAAGGAACTGGTTAGCGTCTAGGGTGAATGGATGTTTGCGGAATTGTGGATTTGGCAGCGGAGATAATTGTGTTAGTAATATAATTTACTTCGTCTTGAATGTCATCATATTTTTTCCACTAAACACGGCTAGTTTCTCAAACGCTGACCAGTCAGCCCTCTTGATGTCCCACTTAGGTGCCCTTTGTCTTGTTTCTCCCTGGTGGGTGATCTTAACCAGGATAGGGAAGTGGTCGCTTCCACTTAAATCTGGCAGGACACCCCACTCAATATCAAGTAAGAGGGAAGGAGAGCATATAGTAAGGTCTATAGCTGAGTAGGAACCGTTGGCAGTGCTAAAATGTGTTGGGTCCCTGTTGTTAAGAAGGATTAGGTTTCGAGTCATTAAAATTTCTTCGATTAAAACTCCCTGTGGGTTAGATGAGGCGTTACCCCATAAAATATGGTGAGCATTAAAATCTCCGAGTAAAATGAATGGGCGTGGTTATTGTTGTAAAAGGTTATTGACTAGTTTTTTGGTTATCACAGCTTGGGGAGGCAGGTACAGATTGCATAGTGTGACAAGACTGGAAGAGCAACTCTGACGAAACTGCCTGCAGAGGTGTTTGAGGGGCAAAAATTCTGGTATACAAAAAAAACTTACAAGTACTACTCCTCCTTTGGCTCGATCTCCTAAAAGGTTCATCGTTTCTGAAAAAAGAGAAATTTCTAAGTCTAGATTGTCTGTACTTTAAAATGGTTCTTGCAGACCAAAAATGGCGGGGCTGTTTTTGGGGGGGGGGGGGGACAAAGATTTTTAATTGTTCAAAGGGGTGAAGTAAAATTTTTACTTTTCCATTGAATTAAACGCCCCATTAAAAAAATTTTTAAAATTTTGCTATTAAATTATTTTTGACTTTTTTTTTCTTAAAAAAATTCGTCTACCTTGGGGTAGAAGCATAACGAACTTAAGCCCACCTCCACCAGTCACACCCTCTGTACATTACCTCGTGGGTAACATATCATGAGAACTGAGGCTGATTATTTTGTTTCAGCCTCACCCCGGGGCACTTGTGAGAATTACACACATTTTCACAGCCATTTAAAAACATCTCAGAGTATTCTTAAAAGTGGGGTGAAGTCAAAAAACAGATACCTTTCTTGATTTGTTATTGATAAGGTTAATAATGGTCGTTTTGGTCCGCCGTCTATGGAACCCTAAAAAACCCTACTTATATTTACAACCCCTCACCATCCCCCATCTCAAAGCATGCAGTTATCAATCTCTAGTGTCACTTGCCAAACGCCTGTCCAATGGCAAAGTCACCGAAGAAAAGAAGATTTTAAACCCAAAAACATTACGGGAAAGGGTTACGCTTATCTACTCTTTAAGATTCCATAAAACACCCCGAGAAGATGCGCCCAAACTCTGTAAAACGGGACACAAACCCCCAAGTTTGCTCTTTTTTGTATGTGAAATTTACACAACCCTATTAGTCGTTATCTACACTGTTTCAAATCAAAACTTTTTTTTTAATTGATTGATTGTTGGGTGTTCTTAACGTCAATATTTATGCACTTGGCTAATCAAGACGAAGGGGGGACGAAAGGGGGGTGACGTGGGGGAAAAGGGGGGGGACAGGCCTGTGCGGGTCGAACCAGCCACAAGCATTGGGGGGGGAGGGCGGGGGTTTCCCCACGCCCCGTGGTCGTCTCCGTCTGGCCCCTCATCCGTCCGTGTGTCATTGTTATATATATATAATATATGTATATATTGGATATTGCTTAACTCCCCTTTTTATTTATGCAACTTGGCAAATCAAACAGGGGGGGACAAAAGGGATGACCGGGGGGAAAAGGGGGGGACGGGCCTGTGCTGGTCGAACCACCCCAAGCATATGGGTAGGGAAAAGGGTTTCCCCACGTCGGGGTCCTCCGTCTGTGTCATATCCTCCGTGTTTCTTTGTCGCGCCGTGGGGGAGGTAGCCCAAAGGGGAAGGGGAAGGTTTCCCCGACGAGCCCCAAGCTCGCCATTATTTCAGGGATAAACTCCCTATTCCGGCCAAACCGCGAGAAGGTTCGAGTTGGAATTTTGAATTTGTCGCCGTCGGGGGGTAGTAAAAGAAAGGGGGAAAGTTCCCCGACGAACCCCAAGAAATGGCCAGTAGTTAATGTCTGTCTTGCGGGGGGTTCTCGACATCGGATCAATGCAAAAACCTGTGCAGTCTGCTATTCAGAGACCGAACGATAAGGTTACTGCGAATACCTGGATCCAGTTGTTTGCATCGGCACCTGGACGAATCTCATGTCGCTCAAAATGACTTACGAAACCTTGGCGCGGTGCAGAGGCAATCGTATTCCCTCAAGAACCGGCTCATTTTACGATATCTGCATGGTCCAGGGAATCATTTTTAAGGGGTTGGAAATCATAATCAAGGGATGCCCGCAACTTCAAGAGTTGCGTCTAATCGACCTGCATCAGTTAAGTTGTTAGGCAATTCTTATGATCCCAGAATATCTACCTCGACTTAAACAATTGATGATCTGGCACTTGGACGAACCTCGTGTCTCTCAATATGACTTACTGCAACGTCTTGGGCGCGGTAGCAGAGGCAATCGTATTGCACCTCAAGAACCTGCTCATTATTAGAAAACTGGGGTCGCATGGAATCTTTTTAAAGGGGAAAAAAATTTGGGAACTTTTCTCACTTTCTGTAAGTTTTCTGATTCAACGTGTTGGCACCATGACAGTTGAAAATGTATTTATTTATTAATTTATTTTATTTATTTATTTATAATATTACTGTCAAACACGTCTAGCTAATTCAATTTAAGATGACTTTATATGGTCTAAATATTTGTTTATGCGTAATACGTGTTCGTTTTGCTGAAGGGTTGGTTGCGTCTATTTTTTTTATTTTTTTTTATTAAGGAAAACAAATAACAATACATACTAAAATTTTAAACTTTTTCCCCGGGGGGGGAGTTCACTTTGGCTTTAAACTAGTTCTTACATAATATATTAAACGTAATTTTTTTTAAAAATTAGTGGGCCTATATGCCCTAGTATAGTACCTACAAATAAAAAAAATGCCATCAAGTCTGTCTAATCTTTCCTCAATTGTTCTTATAGTAAACAAGGCCCCTACTGTCAAAAGCCAATTTTTCGGTTCTTAAAATTATTACTTATTAGGAACAGTAACTTTATAAAAATAATTAAGAAAAGACATTAATTTTTCCAAACTTCAAAATTGTACCAAAAACATAAACTGTTTTTTTATCATTACGGAGGTCGTTGCTGTAAAAAAAGTCATTTAACTGTAGTTAACTTTTTGTACCTTTTGTAATAAAAATTTTGTCAGCTCAGTTTGAATTTTAATTTTGAGGTACAGTTATTAGGTATTTTTGTCTTCATAAAGTCTTTTATGCTGTAGTATGCTTTTGTTTTGGGAATTTAGTTAGTTCTTTCTGAATTTGATGTGCTGTTTGTGTGTGCCCCAAAACAGTGACTGGGGGAAAAAATCTCCGCTCTTATGTTTAAGTGAGCGTTTTGTGACATCTGACGACCGGCCTTGTCACCCAAAGATTAATTCGTCCCTAAATCAAGATCTTCTTACGGACAAGAAATCGATTCCTGAGAGTTAACAGTGACTGTGAGAAAAATCTCCACTCACGAGTATTCTGTTGCGAGTGTGGGGTATTGTGCGAGAAACCATTTTTCGACGACAGCGAGGTGTTATGCAGACCCCGACCCGTCAAGACCCAGAAGTGGGAGGGGGCCAAATATCAGTTCCCCCCTCCAACGAAATACCCATCATCCGTTAAAATATCTTCAGTTTTTTTTTAAATCGCCTTGTGAAAATTTGGTTCCCACGACGAGTATCATCGGAACAGAGGCTGAGTACATGCCTACGGCATTATAATTAAATAAAAAAAATAAATTAAAAATCGGGTAGGAGAAAACGGGTCGATTTTAGTTCCTTCTAGCAGTCGCGGGCGCTTGCTGGGGGCGAACACCGTCGCCCTAGATGGTGGTGCCTTGCAATTTGAAACCTTAATCTGTTTAAAAAGTTTTTTGCAACCTCACCATAAAAAGATTGAAAAATATACTTCCCCTTTGTGCAGCCAAGGGTTTTTGTGTTTTTAAATGATTTTTGTTCTATCCAGAAAATGTAATCCAATAACAGTTTGGGGGTTCTCAACGAAGTGAAAAAGATGAAAGAGTGTAATTTTTTGAACCCCCTAAAAGTTGACAAAGTTAGGCACCTACACAAAAAGTTGTTTATTGCAACAGCGGGAAAGGCCCTCAAAACTAATGATTGTCGAGTTTCTTCTACTCTTAAAATTACCTCATGTTTTTTGCTCGTCATTTTTTGCAGAGTTTTGGGCACCTTTTTCATCTGTAGATGTAGAAAATTCTTTTAAAAATATAACGTCGTAGAAAATTCCTCCTTGCAAAATAAAGGGGACACTGTATGACTTGCGCTTGTTTTCCTATCAAAAATAGCTAACCATTTTGAAAACTCCTGCCTCGTTTTTTTTAAATTTACTGTTGAATGGGTAGTTGAAAATGCTGTTTTTTTAAATTTGGGAAAAAATTCTGGCTTCTGGCTTATTCGATAAAATAGAAAACTCTTTTGCTGTTTAATTTTTATAAATGGTAACAATAAAAACCCCTCAGCTCGACAGTTAACAAAAATCATAAGAAAAGCTTTGCTGTATATCTAATACAACCACCCAAGTCTGAAACTCGAGCCAAAACATGACTTGTGTTTGACCCCAAAGGCTTTAATTCAAAATAGGGGCAGCTGTGGCGGACCTCAAATCAAATTCGTTGTAAAAAATGAACTCGACGACAAAGTACCATCCAGAAGATGGATTGAAATGTGTTTGGCACACAACAAAATTATTTTTCTAGTCTAGGGGTTTTGAATACCCTTTATTAAAAGGAAAATGTTGTGCCAGACCAAAGTAAATAATGAGCCCAAAATTCTATGGTCACCCCTTCACGATGAAAGCAGTTCAAGTGCTGGGCCCTATCAAACAGGCCCTTGCCATATGTCCATTCAGGAGCTGGTGGTCAAGCGCGGCAAGCATGTTGCTGCGCTCGACATTTGGGCAGTTATGAGGATGTGCCGCCTTACACTAGAACACACTAAACTGTGATGCTTTTTGGTCTAAACCCCCCAGTGGTCGTGTCTAGGCTGTTGAGCTTTTGGGTCGGTCGGGGGGGTTTGTCGTTGCGGACCTATAATGTCGGCTTCGTAAGTCCTAGTGAGGACGGGAAATATACAGTTAGTACCAAATAGTAAGTAAAACTGCTATTTAGTTAAAATGCCTGCTATTACTTTACTGCGTCTGTGATGACAAATTAATACATCTGATTTTGGGAAAAATTTAATAAAAAAAGCGATCTTGACAAAAAGGGCCATCAGAAAATTTGATTGTTCGGTCAAATTGCCAAATGTGGGGTCATCATAAAGAAAAAATATTCTCGATTTATACATGGTGGAGAATGGTTTGAGGGAAAAGTGTAAAGAACTTAAAAGCGCATGCAATGAGAAACTAAAACTTTTGAGGAACCCTGTAATGAAACTTAAAAGCGAAAGCAAGAGAAACTAAAGCGTGTTGCCTCCAAAGCTTACAGAAGATCAATCTTTGTTAAGTACTGATATTTCGTCAACCGAAAAAATAAGAACTTTTGTTAAAATTCAAATTTCTGCATCCAGGACTACCTAACAAACTACCTTCCGTCCCAACCCCGTTATGATAAGTAAAGACTCAAAAACCAAAATATCGCTTTTTCACTTTGGTTCCTTCCGTTGTATGCATCTCCCTACAAAAAAAGAGCTCTTGGACAGACATACGGGCTTTTAAAAGTTGACGGACTTCTTGGAGTTACTTGCTGAATACCCGCTTCAGTTTCCTTGTGTAAGTAAGGGGGAGTGTTACTCGATCCATTCCAAGTACGTTAGCTCCATCTGCCTTTAGCACATAATCTCAAAAACATCATCAAATCTTCTTCCAAGGGGAATCGCGAATGGGGAGGGCGGGTTTTCCCCCCAAATCGTGGCGTCTTCGTCTGTATCACATCCGTTTGTTTGTCATTGCCGTCGCCGTCGGGAGGAGTCAAAGGGGAAGGGAAAGTCCCCGACGACGACCCACTTTGCCATTGATTTTACGAGTGAAACCCCCAATCACGGGCCAACCACGAGAAGGTTGCGATTGGGCTTTGATGCATATTAGTTGCTTTTTTTTTTTCCCCCTTTTTTTAATGTCAATCTATTGCAGGAAGTTTTTTTTATTTTTTTCATTGTGGATTATTGTTTATTTACAGAAAATGTGCCTTGGTTCAAGGCAAGCGATAGGAAAAAGAAAAAATCTTTACTTCCGGTTCCCCTAGTACGTAAAAACTAGACATGTACCTAATTACCTGTAGATTTTAAGCGGGAGCATTTTATACAGCAGGGCGCCGGGTTAATTTAATCCATAAGACAGAATTTAAACTTTTATTGTAAAAATAACCAAGTTCAATTTCAATATTTTCTGTGCCTGAAAAATATTTTAGAAATTTTGTATTTTTTTACCCGTATTTTTTTGTTTTTTCCAGTGAATTTTCCCCGGGGGAGGGCCTAACAGCCCTCCCTGATGGGCCCCTGCCGAATTTGATCACTGAGGCGACGTAGGTTCATGTGTATTCCGTGTAGGCATTTTTTTTTATTTGGGCAGTGTGTCACTATATATACATAAGTGCCATGCCCATGGCCACGTAGAGCTACTCACTATATTTACAAGCAAACTTGTCTTGTGTTTGGCAGCCGGGCTGGCTGCCAAACGATTTGGGTTGGGTGCAGTTTTGGGAACTAGTGAACTTGATGATGATTTTTCCCTCTTCGAGATTGATTTTTGATTGAAAAAAAAAAACACAAAAAACCCAAAAAAACTTTAAAAAAACAAAAAAAACAAAAAACACACAATTTCTTGACCAAAAAATTTAAAAAAGAAAAAAAAAAAAGTGGAATCAGACACTTTATTAAAGTTCTTATTTAAAATAAAGATTATTGGTTCAAAAATTTTAAAGCAAGAAAAAAATTTTTTTGTAAATATAGTGATTTCCATATTTAATTTCAATAAACAATTCTCCTTTAAATTCCTTTAAATTTAAATTTCGATTAAAGTGCCTATCTGCCCTTATAACATAACATGTTTTAATTATTTCCTAATGGTATTTATTTTCAGACAGTTTTTTTTTAAAAGGGAGGCCCTACCGAAATTTAAATTGAGATCACGATGTTTAAAAATTGTTATTTAAGTGTAAAAAGTTGTATTTTAAAAAGAAATGTGGGCAATCTTAAACCTTCGAGACTATTTTAGAAATAATCGATCTTTTGGGTTTTTATCGCTCACTCGCGATTGCGTCGGGGCCCACGGGTAGGCTCGTCGCTTTGATTTATGTCCCCCCCCCCTGAAAAAACATTTGTAAAATAAGTGGGTAGACTCTAAATACAATTTATTTTTTTATTTTTTTATACCCTTGCGTCAGGGGGCCCCTTTATGTTGTACTAACGATTTTTTCATTTATTCGGTTTTTCTTGTGTAACCATAGCACAAAAATTTCTTATTTTTTTTCTAACGTTCAACTTCGTAAAAAAAACTATCACGCCCAAAACTCAACTTTTTAGGAAACTACACGTTCTTCCACGTTTTTGCCGCTGTGTCCCACTGAGTGTCACTATTGCTCGGGGGATACGTTTTTCCCCAACAGGGGCCCCGCTGTGTGCTTTTGTGGCCAAAAGGAAATAACTAATATCCCCACGTTTGGGAAAAACTAGGTTTCCATTTTCAAAGGAAAAAGTAAAACAAAAATTTTAAAACAAAAACAGATTTGACCAAAAATATATCAAAAAAAATTTGTCTACAGCGGGTGGGGCTCGCCCCAACCTAGCATAGCCTATCAACAAATTGCAAGGGGAAACAAAAGTATGTTATTTAGCTCTATTTACAGGAGATTCAGGCGTTCTTTAGAGGGGCTCTCCTCACCCCAGTGCGGACCCGGCCACGGAGCAGAAGAGCTTACAACGAAACCACATGTCTACGAGGGCTGCGTGAAAAGTAGTTTTGGTGTGCTCAAAAGCCGCTTTAGGTGCTGGAGAGAGTGGGGGAAAACTGCGTGTACACCAGAAAAAAACGCGTAGCATCTAATCACTGGGTGTGTTTTTTCATAACTGTTGTATTGGTCTACTGGATATTTTATAACGCAATTTATTTATTCTCATTAAAGGCCAAAAATGACCACTAACCAAAAATGCGGGGGATATGAAAAAAGAAAGTTAAAACAGGGCCCACAGCAGCTTTTATGTGTTTTGCGGGTTCACGCCTAAATTTCTAGTGCTAATGTGGCTTGTTGATGTGTGGTTTTTGCGTTCCTGCTTCCAATGCAGAAGGGCCAGTTTTTGAATCTCGTTTTTTAAACCCGTTTTTTTTTTTTAAATTTTACTTATATGGATTCAATTTGATCCATTTCGTGGCTTTGGGAAATTTCATTTTAAAAAAGACTAATAAATTCAAATTGTTTTATTTCCTATTTTAAAAAAAAAATTTATTTTTATATTTTTTTATTCATTCAATGTGCCTATACAAGATATTTCGTCTCAATACGCGTCGGCCTACCGATGGTTTTTAGGGCTGGTGCTAGGGCTAGTTTACGAAAAAAGGAATATAGTACTGGTTTGGTTAAGTCACCCTTTTCTGAGAGAGGAAGCTTTTTTCACATCACGCGGATCCGGCAAGATATTTTAAAGCGATGAATCAGGGTTTTTGATGTGTCCCAAAACTGCAAAGTTATTGGTATGGACGTAAGGAAAAAACGCGGGGGGACAAGGGGGACAGGCCCCGTGCTGGTCTAACCAGCCACAAGCGAATTGGGTGGGGGGGTTCCCCCACGTCGTGGTCGTCTCCGCTGTGTCATCATCCCTCCGTGTTGTCATTGTCGTCGCAGTCGGGGGGGTAGTCAAGGGGAAGGGGGAAATTCCCCGACGCGACCCGAGTTCGCCATTAGTTTCAGGGGGAAAAACTCCCCTAATCACGGCCAAACCACGAGAAGGTTGGGGAGTTGGGGTTTGTTGGCCCTTATTGGTTGTTTTTAGAGGACAATGACAAAAGGTGAGGACAAATGGTGAGGATTTCTATAAGATTGATTGGGGGGGGTGTTTTGGAAAATTGCTTAACGTCCTATTTATGCAAATTGGCTAATCAGAGGAAGGGGAAGGGCGTAAGGGATAAACGGGGGGGGGGCAAGAGGGGGCAGGCCTTTGGGGTGGTCAGAACCATCACAAGGTATAGGGAGGGCAAGGTTTCCCCACGTCGTGATCGTCTCCGCTGTATCATCACCGACCGGTTGTCATTTTCGTCGCCTCTAAAAGGTGTCAAAGGGAAGGGAAAGTTCCCCGACCGACCCGAGCTGCCTTAGTTTTTAGGGAGAAAAAATCCCCTAATCACGGGGCCCTACCACGAGAAGGTTCGAGTTGGGAAACAGAAAATACAAAAGATAAGAAACTAAATAACAGTTTTTGGGAATATTTCTGCTGATGGAAAGTGTGTACTGCCCAGGAATTTACCCATATTAAAAAAAAAAAAAAAAGTACATCAGTCCCTAGTGCATGGGGCATTGGTAAAAAAATCCTTGTTAGGTTTGCAAACCCATTTTCCCGGGGGGGAATGTCAAACCCCTCAGCCTGATTTTTTCCGAAAACAAAAAACTAAATTTTGGGAAATTTTAAAATAAAACCCCCATAAAAATAGAAATACGGGGATCTAAAAATTTCAGGTATTCAAACTAAAAATAAATTTTTTGGGTTTTTTGATGCTTTTTTTTGTGCTTCACAAATAAAAAAGAATGAATTAAAATTAAATTTAAACACGAAATTTAAATTTCAATTTAATTAAATTATCTCACTTGACATATGTCTTGTTATGTATACCTAAAACTCGATCGATCGTCATAAAATTATACCACTTTACTAATTGGATGAGCGAAGCGAAGACTTCAATTTCACAGACCCCCAAAAAATTTAGCTCGGGTGTTTTTTTTGTTTGTTTGTTTTTTTGTCTGTTTGTTAACTCTCTACCAGGCAAACGCCATATCCGATCTTGATGAAAATTTGACAGGACCTTCGAAATCTCTGAACTTAAGCTGTATTTAGACGGTTCAATGTTTCCTTCAATGCCTTGAATTCAAGGAATTGAATTCAATGGCTTGAACAGGTACTTGAAGGAAACATTGAACGTCCATTTACACGGTCCTTGAATTGGAGGTAAGTCACAGCCGTGTAAAATATTACAGCTGACAGATCAAAGTGACAGGTAGGGGCCCAAACAGTAAACATCAACTCAGAAAACAGAATGATTGCTGAAGATGTAGGTGTACTATAGGAAGATCTAATAGTAATTATTTATTTTAACCCACTTTCTCAGCAAAAAATTTTTTTGGGGACCTGAAAATTCTGCCAAATGTAGTGCAATCATTTGCAGAAAAACAATGGAACCTAAATAGAATGTTTAAAAAAAAAAACGACCTGACGAAGACTTGAACCGCCGACCCTTCACTCAGAGCGCAGACGCGCTACCACTCTGCCACGCTGGACTGTGATGCTCAATGCTTTTGGCCTAGTTCGTGTATCGTCGATGACCGTACGACCAGTTTTGCACTAGTTTTTTACGGCTGACCGTACGACTATACACTCAGTTTGTTTTAAAAGTTTGCCCGGGAAACGTGCAAATTGCTTATATCCTCCAAAAATCCAAAGACCAAAAAAAAAACCTAGAGCCTCGCAGAAGCACTTGCGCGCGCACTGTGTGACGTCAGATCCAAAAGAATCCTGATTGGTTGGTTTCCTTCAAGCTTGAACGAAATTAGGACATGCTCTAAACGAAACGGGTTGAATTCAACCCACCGCTCAAGGGGTTGAATCAAGAACTTGACCATGTAAACAAGCCATTGAATACAAAAGTTTTTGAATTAAACCCTTGAATTCAAGGCATTGAAGGAAACATTGAACCGTCTAAAATACAGCTTTAGAGGTGAAATTGTTTTTTGGGTACAATCGAAGAAATATTTCTCGTGAATATCGTACTTTTACAATTTTTCCCGATTTTTAGTGCGATATTTTCGTGACATTTGGGCCAATTCTGACCAAACGGGTGGGGCTGCAACGTTCATATTATACATGGACATTAAGGTTGTGGTGATGTAGTACCTTTTGAAAGAAAAAGGTGAAAAAGTTAGCCAGAATCCATAGAAATAAAGCTTTTAATATGTGTTTTGATTTTTTGTGCGATATTTTCGTGCCATTTGGGCCAATTCTGACCAAACGGGTGGGGCTACATAGTTCATATTATACATGGACATTAAGGTAATGGTGATGTAGTACCTTTTGTAAGAAAAAGTTGAAAAAATTAGCCAGAATCCATAGAAATAAAGCTTTAAACATAAGTTTTTTACGGTAAATAATACCAATTGACAGGTAACAATAGAAACTTGACAACAATCACCTACAATGCGTAGGCAGCAAAACAAAGCACTTGCAAAAGTGAAGATATCCCAAGCAAACTAAAAATTTTAAAAAGCTCATCCATCAACGCGGCGGGACTTAAGCGTTTTCCTAGTATAATGCCAATGAATCCAAAATGTCATGTCACGAAACAAAACTCCTATAACTTACCGATTAATTACTTAATGAAGTGAAGAAATACCAAAATCTCAATTTATTTTTTGATAATTTCTCTAAAATAAACTTATATGTCACGGCCTTGTTTACACATCTCTTTTTGTTATCTAAAGGTTATATTTAGTTGGCAGTGGGATAAATCCATTAGTAAACAATCATGTTGCATTGTTATCGCGAACAATAATAGATTTATTCTTACGAAAGTGTAGTTTTGGAAGTATTGTTATAGTTTTGAGGTAAGTGTAGATGAATTTGACATCATTTATGTTGTGACTATTTATTGCAAGATAAAAAGGATTCAGTTATGAGCCATACGATATAAATATGACATTGCATCTCAAGTCAAGCTAATCGGTCAGCCACGTGCAAGTTGATAAGTATGTGCTAAACAGGAGAAAACGCTAGGCCCTCTTAGGCCCAACGTTATGATTATTATAAATGAATACGTTAACTATTCATAATTTACTTAAATAAAAAATCATGTCTACGCAAGATATACGAAAGTTACAAATGTTCGATGCAACTCTAAGAGAACCAACTATTTTTTGGGAACAATGCATTCTTTGCCAAACTGAGAGTAATCAACTTCTCATTGTACCAACAGAAATTGGTTACAAATCACTTAGCAAACATTTAATTAAATATGCGGATCAAAAAGCCCTTCCATCACACATACAGATGAAAGATGTACCCCAAAATCTTAATGAGAACAAAGCAAAATTCCACAAAACTTGTCGATCACAATATAGCACGAAGAAAATTGGGAGACTCGAAAAGAAACGACGCCTTGAAGTGGACAGTACAGAAGAGGATTACATGTTACCAAAAAAATCTACTTTAGATTCTTCTGAAAATAGCCCAAGTAGACTTAGGTCAAGTTCGAGATCAATTATTGACTCTTCAGTTGACATTAAATCAAAATGCATTTCGTAAACAGAAAAAAAATGGGAAAGGTTGTACGCACCCACATAAGAAATAGTATAAGTTTAACTTACTTTTTTTTAGGGTTAAAAATATTAGCCTTTTTGAGTGACACCGTAAAAAAGGGGGCCCCATAACCCCCCCCTTCCCCTATGTTAACCATTAGAAGTAATTGATGTTCATATGAAGTGTCCCAAAAAAGACAAAAAAAGGGCAAAAAAAGACATTTTTTCAGTATTAAGGCAAAAAAAACCCAAAAATATTTTTTACCACGTGACTTACTCTATACCAATACTACATTTAAATACCGTTTAAAAATTATACTTGTTACTGTATTTAACACGAATTTTTTTTTTTTTTGATCAAAAATTGGCAAAAATTGGTGTTTGGAAAATTTTCCCTAAATGGGCTTTTAACCTTCTTTTTTGGTCCACTATATACAAAAGCAAGTAAAAATCTAAAATGCCCCTTTAAAACATCTGTCTTGAAACTGTGCCCAAATATACCCTCAAACACGCAAAAAATATGCATTCCAAAATCACACCCCATCTTGGTAATCAGCATATTCTGACCGAACTACTTGCCCAAATGACAAAACAAAATAAAGAGAGCACCTGCACACATTCACCGCCCAAGAAATGCGTGAACTCGGTCGTCTCCGTCTCGCGATGCAAGAATCGGACGAGAGATTGGAGCAGTTGGCGTCTGTTATTCATCCCCAACGGTGTAAATCTTTTGTCGAAGCTGTAAAGTTGGTATGCAACTATGACGCACAAAACAGCCGTATACGGAACCCCAATTTTGATGAAAGCTTGGGGTTTTAAATTTAAAAAATGTACGGGCTTTTTTAAGTCTAAATGATCGTCAAGGGAAAACACTGTGCGCCTGCAGAAATTGACATTTCATAACTTTTTGGAAAAGGCTGCAAGCCAGTGTTTCTTGCCATGCCTTAAAACGCTTACCAGGGGAAGGGGAATAACCAGAGCTTCCCCTCTGGCAAGTACATTGCCAAATTCAACACTCACAAAAGGAAAAAGCCGACAAGGCAGTAGGGGACTACGTAAAATGGGCAACACCAGATTTGGAGAGATTTGGGGTGAAATCACATTAGCACAACTCTTAACTTTTAACCGGAAAAAATTGGGTTTTTTATTTTTAAAATCATTCTCTCGCCATTTGTTGGGGACATTCTACAAAAAATGTGCTTAACAGTTAAAATCTCACCACATGCTCACAAAAGGGGATCCGCCTCAAAAAAGGGACCCTTGAGTGAAATTGTGTGCCCCATGCGAGACGGTCAAAACAATCTTCGCGTCGAGAAAAGCGTCTTGAAGAGATCCTATTGCTCCCAGGGCCTCTCCATCAGATATTGGGTAAAAGCCGAAGTAGCCCCTTTCCTGTGATATCCAAGTTTGTTAAAGGGAAGTATGCTGCAGTAATGAAATAGGGATGACCCAAAAACTGGGTTTTTTATCCGTTTCAATTTTTTAAACCAGACCTTTATTAAACGCTGCCTTTACGATTTTCTTGCATCACCAGTAGAGACCCAACTACCCTTTTTTCACCACACACAAAAATGTGAAATGGGGACTACCCATTTTTTTTTTATTATCACATACGATCACGAAAAATTATTTATTATATTAATATTTAGTATTGATTATCTTTATTTTGGAAACTAGTGTTAAAGATCGCAGAAATGCAATGAAATTAATTTCATGGTCCCGTGCGAGCACAGCACCAAAAGTGTATGGCAACCGCCATACAGCCTTGAATCTAAAGTTGGGGTGCTCTCGTAATTAAAAGTTAAACAGTGGTATATTTTTAAAAGTAGGCACGAAACGGTATTTAAGGAAATTATTTCGTGTAAAAAATTATTGAAAAATGCGAATTCTGTGCTTCTTTTAAGACGTGAGTGGGTTTTGTGGGTCGCCTTCAGGTTCTCCATTAGAAATTTCACAGGATCGTGGGACTGGATGTTTCAAAGAAGGTTTGGAAAGCTAAAAGCTATTACTACTTATTTTTAGACTTGGAAATTTTCAATTGGTATTGAAAAAAAATGGTAGAGACTTAATTGAAAACAGTCTTTTATTGATGACATTTTTAATGCATCTTGTGTTGAAAGATTGTGACATTTGGGGAGTGTTTTTTTTTTTTTATCGTTTTAACAAAAATGTTTGCATTGATAATACTTTGGGTTTTCAGTATTCCCATTGACAAGGGACTGAAATTTTTATTCACTGCTCCCGTGGGTCTGATAAAACAAGGATTTATTATATAGGAATCCACGTTGGGGGTTCAAATTAATGAAAAATTTTTGCCAAAATACCTGTAACACGACTGGATTTAAATTTAAAAAGGGAGTAAAAGCGTTTCTTCTTGTAATAAAAGGAAATACCAATAAAAAGTAACTTAAAGAAAATGGGTAATGACCATTTTTGCAAAAATAAAAGATATTATTGGAAAACATTATTTGTGGGGGTGCAAAAGAGTTTTTTAAAATCACCGACGAAGAAAATTTGGGAATCATGAGATTAAAAAAAGAAAAAAGAAAAAAAGGTGAAAAGAAGATACTAAAAACATTAGAAGATTTAACTATGCGGTTAAAAAAAGTGAAAGTGGTCATGGGGTTTAGCATGGGATGGTCCTTCAACTTAGCACTAACAGCAAAGTTTTTTCAAACTGGAGACTAGGAATAAATCGAAAAAGGGGTAGAATGGATGTACAAAAAAATGCAGAGGGAATAATCAAATTTCAGAAATAAAAAAGTCAACTAAAAGAAATTGAAAAAATGATGCAAGTTTTGGCTGAAAAAGATCAAAGATGACAGGAATTCAACCCCTTTAAGAAATGATTTTAAATTGGGGTTACATTGCGAACAACCAAGATATCAAAAAATGGTAAAATTTTTGGGTATGTTTTTGAACCAGATCCTTAAAATGCCCATACTGTTTTTTGCATACAGATAATACGCATTATATCTGAAGGGGCCCACCAGGGAGGATGTTCAAAAAAAGGGCTGCCATATGAAAAAATAAAACAGACAAAAAAAACGCTAAAAAGATTGGGTGTGGTACTCGGTGGAAATGGCGGAAGGGACATGTTACTTCTAAGGCAATGCAGCTTTGCAATTTGTGTAGGTCAGACTAAAAACAGGAAAATTAGAGCCGGGGATGAGTTGAATTTTGTCGAGATGTGGAGGAAAAAAGAACAGTCCCTTTTATTTTGAAACAACAAAAAGGGCTGTCATGAAAAGAAGAGTTACATGGGGACAATAAAAATACTAAAAAACGAAAAAAATCAAAAGATTATTGGAGATCTTTTTACTGCTAGTCCTTGTATCATTGGCCTATTGATAGGGGAAGACTTTACAAAGATAATGGAATTGGGGGTCCAATTTTAAAAATGCGTTTGGAAGGGTTGATGAACTGAGAGCTCAGGAAAAATGGGGGGAAAGTATTCAATTCAAATGGTTTTATTTATTTGCAATTTCAAAAGCATTTCCACTTTAAAAACATAGTTCATTACAAGTCTTAAAAACGTTTAACTAATTCTAAATCACTTTCAAAATACCTTAATTTTTCACTTTAATTCTACATGCAAAATACAATATTTTCTGCTATTATTTTTCATTCAAAATAAAATTTACATATTTCATTACTATAAATTTAAAAAAATAAATTTCCTCATCGTCCTCAATTTTTTGGGTTGTTTATCGTAAAAATTTAAAAATTTGAAATTTACAATATTCACAAGATAATTTCTTATCTTTTAAAAATTTCATGGGCCTATTTAAATAAAAATACAATAATTAAAAAATTTTTTCCTTCTCACTTTAAAATTTTTTTAACCCCTTTTAATCTTTCACCTAAATTTTTAATACAATTTTTCCCACAAGAGCAGTTTTACCATTTTTGAAATTTTTTTTATACTATAAAACCCAGAAAAATTAGAAAATTTTTTAAACCCTTTCTTTTTAAATTTTCTCTATTTATGTTGAGGTTTTTTAATTTATTTGGGTAAATTAAAAAAAAAGAATAACACCAGTTTAAAAAATGGGCTCTTTTTTGATAGGTTGAGTCTGTTTTTGGGTTTGGGTTTAAAAATTTACTTTTAAAAATCTTGTATTCTGGTTATGTATAAAACTTTTTTCGGGGGTAAAAGAGATGGTTTTATCTTTGACAAATGTAAAAAAAATTTCGAAAAGTATAAGCAAGGAAAGGGTTTAAATTTATATTCCCCTGCAAAAAAAAGTTTTCTGCAAGATGACAAAAAATTTTTTCCGACCTAAAATTCTGCCCGGGCCTTTTTTTTTTTGGGACATTTAAATATGTTTTGAGAAAAAGTGGGCCCCCCCCAAAAATTAATATACCATATGTATAATAGTTTGTACTTTGCAAAAAATGCTGTTCTGTAGAAGGGTAACTCATTTTGATTGACAGTTTTTTAAATGAAAACATGATAAATCTAAAACGTTTCCTTTTTTATAAATGTGTTTCTTCCCAATTTATTTCTATAATCAATATTAATCCCGAGAAAAAGGGACAGGGGTTCTACAGTATTTAATGAAACACGATTTTTAAATTAATTTTTTTTTAAATTAAGTTTTCCTTTAGTTTGAAATCTCATTGGGTTTGGGTTTTTTGCGCCTTTTAATTTAAGTTTTTTTGGGATCAAACCTTTCCCCTCAAAACTTGCTAAGAAAAAATTTTTAATATTTGTAAAAATTGCCTCATCCTTTCCTGTAAAAACCCCACACTGGTATCGCCCTGCAAATGGGTATAACATCAAAATTCACTATTTTTTTTTGCGGTAGTTTCTTTATGTACAAACTAAAAAAGATGGGCCCCCAAAATATTGCCCCTTTGGGGCACGCCTTTTACGTTTTTCTTCCCATGATAGATTCTTTTTAGTTTAAAATTTCGTAACTTGACCATTTGCTTCCTACAACTAATATATGATTTTAAATCCTTTTGGGAGGGAATACCTTTTGATACCAAAAAATTTTAAAATTTTTTAATTAAAATATTAGGGTAAATGGTCGAAAGCTTTGGACAAGTCACACATTAACACTGCTCCCTTCTTTTTTATTTTCAAAAAAAGCTTCAGTGTTTTTATGAACTATGTTGAAGGTTGCTGAAGTGGTTGAATATTTCTTCCTAAACCCGGTTTTTTTCCTCACATAGAATTTGTTTTATTATAAAGAAATTCCTTTTTAAACTTTTTTAGAAAAGCTTTTCAAAAATTTTTTGAGAATTTGTTTAGAAGAGCTATTGGTCTTATTTCCCTTATCTTTTTTGTTACCTTTTTTAAATTTAGTGGCTTAAAAAAGCCCATTTCGCCATATTGGGTAAATGCCAACCATGAAGGAAAAATTGAATATACCCGCTAGGGGTTTTAGCTATAAATACAGTGATGGATTAAAACTTTTTTATTTGGGGATGCCCCCCCCCCCCCAAACCGGGTTGAGTTAGTGGTTTTTTTAAGCTGCGTTTTGATTTTTTAAAATTTTTCCTGTTTTCGTAAAGTCTGTCAAAAACCCAAAATTTTTTTTAATTTTGGGTTTGTATTAAAACATAACACGGCTTTTTCAGTTTGCCAAAAACATTCTTCAGTAGTACCCTACAGACCTATAAACAATGGTATCTAAAAATAGTGCTGAAGTATTTTTAAATGAGTTGGGCAACTTCAACTGGATTGAAATAAAATTTCCCTCCACTTTTAAAATTTAATTTCATTTTTCCTTTTATTAGGCAAATTTTTTAAAAATTTTTTTTGCCCAAAAACATGTTTTAAAATATGCCATGTTGTTTTAAATTTTTTTGTCAGTTTTTTATGAACTTACCGGGTTTAATTTTTTGTTTTGCTCTCGTATATTTTTAGAAAAGTGATTTTTTAACTTCTTTGAAGTATTTTTTAAAAAATTTTCTTAAATTATTATGTCTATTTTCTTTAAAAATTTCTTTTTTAAGTTTAAAACCATAAGCTATTTTCAGCTTTCACCCAGGGTTTAACTTTTTACCATACCTATCTTTTTCTTAAACCTTTTTAAGGGAAAAGTTTTTAAAAAATATTTCTTTAAATTTGTTCATAAATATCCCAAAATTTTTTTTCTCTACGGAAATTTTCCATTCTTTTTTTGTACCCAAAGTGTTTCCATACTAATGTCAAGAGAGAAATTTCTTTTTCGGTTTTCATCTTTAAAAACCTTTTATAAAAAAAAGGTTTTTGGATTTAGAATTCTCGTAATATTATTTTTTAGAAAAAATGGCATTTGACACAAATTCCCCTAATGATTTTGAAGACCTGAATCAATGCAATAGGGTGCGTTTTTAAATTTGTAAAATTTGAAAATCACTTTGATTAAACCCCTTTCCCTGAAAGTTTGGGTTTCCCTAGTGGGGCCCATTAACCCTAGCCCTTAAAAGGTTATTTCTAAAAAGTTTATTTTCAAATTCGATTTTTTTTAAAGGACATCCACAAAAAAAATTATTTTTTAAAAACCCCACAAATAAGTATATTTTTTCGCCCTTTGCAAAATCAAGTGTAAAAGATGTTGTAATTTACTCAGGGAATTTTTTAAAATTACCTGCGTCAGGAGCCCGATACAAAGTAATTAGTATCAAGGGGTTTAAATTCCTATTAATTCCAAACCACAAACTTCAAAACACTGTCAATTGCAATTTTGTCTTATCTGGTCTTTTCTTTATTTAAATTTGTGCTGCAATTTTCTTTTGTATATAGCACTCCCCCCCCTCTTAATCTTTTCCTTGGTAGCATGCGAAAAATCTATAGTTGTTTAATAGATTTTGCTGTCAACTTGCTCTTGTTTAAGCCAATGCTCACGATCATAAAAAACCCCCCCCAAAAAAGATCCATGCTACAAGAAATTTTTCCGTTTCTTCTATTTTGTTAGATGGGAACTACCATTTTTTGATGGAAAAAAAAAATTTCAGGGGTTTTTTTTTGTTTTTTCAAAATCAATGACTTCCCTATCAAGGGTTTTTGCTCTTTATAATTGGGGGGTGTTTTTTTATTACCCTTTTCATGAGGCCTACGTCAGGGCGGCCCAAACTACGGCGAGTTATGGAAACCAGCTTGAAAGGGTAAAGACAAAGAAGGGTTAAATTGTACACGTGGGTTTACAAAATTTCAAAGGTTGGATGAAACATGATTATTTTGGTAAGTGATATGTGGAATGTCGCAGTGGGGCCCAAAACAAATTTTTTCAAAAGGGCCCAAATTGGATTCTCCCCGGAAATTTTAATATATAAAAAAGTGATGTTCCGAAAAATTTTTGATAGTTTCAAGATAATATTGAGGGGAAAAAGCCCTTTGAACTAGGGGGCCATTTTTTTTGATCCTAATAGTCGTTCCATGGGAAAAATTATTCGCTCAAACGGGGGGGGAAAAAGGGTTCACCCCATACCATTTCGTTTCCCAAACACCCAAGCTATCATTTTAAGCTTGATTAACTAAATTTCTTTCCCGCCTTCATAGGTCGAGACGCTTTTAAACACGCCCCGAGTTTAAAAATTTTTTTCGCCCGCACAGTGACAATTTAAAATATTAAAAAATTCTTTTTTATAAATGCATTTTACAAAACATCATTTTAATGTCCGGGTTTTCACCTTTAAATCACGTTTTTTTTTATAATTTACTTGTTATACGTCCAAATAATAAAATACAGTCTGTTTCATGATCAAATAAACCTCAAGATGCTTTTTTTTTAAAAATTTACCACTGCTTTCTTTTGAGGGCCCAAAGGGTTTAGAGTATTTTCAAAGATAATTTTTCCAAATGCTAAATATAAAAATTTTAAAATGTTGGCAAAAAAAATGGCAAATTTTAAATTTTTGGCCTTTAATATTACAGATACACGAAAATAAAAAAATACCTAAAGCTGCGCGCGGAAACCCGAAGCCCCTGGAAAAACGAAATATATCACTGAAAATTTTCCCCTTCAAATTTAAAAGGGTTAAATTCATTATTTTTTTTTTTTAAAACGAAATTAAAAGCAAATCAGTTTGGGGAAAAATTTAATTCAAAAAAAAAAAGTACGTCATTTTCCAAAAATGGGTCCCTGCTATATTTTTTTTAAAAAAAATGAACGTTTAAAAGAAAAATTGTCCAGTGGATATTTTTTTAGTTGTATTTTAAGATTTTTAAATTTAATAACCCCTATCTGGGTTTAAAAAACATGATATATTTTTTTTGGAAATTTAAATGGCTATCCCAAAAATTTTTAAATTTCCCGGGGAAAAAAAAAAATATGTGTAAAAAACCGGGTGAAAACTAAAATTTTTTTAAATTTCACACTTTCCCATTTAAATGCCAAATTTAAATTATTTTAAAGCATAGCTTTTTTAAGCTTTTAAAAATTATTTTTCCCCTAAAAGTATTTTACAAAAGCAAAAGCTTTTTTACAGGGAAATAATAAAAAAAGAAATATGTAGGTATAGACTTTTCCCAAAAAAAGTGGGTCCCTAAATGTTTTAATTAGTAAAAAAATTTAATATTTATATAAAAAATTGGGATACATTGAAAACTTTTGTCATTAAAAACAATTACACCATGTCCAGGACATTGTTGAGCTTTTAAATTTTACCATTACATTGACCCCAATATAATAGTAAAACAAAAAAGGCAATAAAAATTTGTCAAAAAAAAAAATAAAACCCTTTCCCCAAAACAAAAAATTTGCAGATTGCTGCATGCAGCTATCAGGTTCAAATTTGCATAATGCCAAATCATACCGTTATTTATATTATATTATTATTTATTTATCATTTTACATGAAATTTGGGTTTTTTAATTGTTGTTTAAAAAAAGAAATGACGGAAACGAATTTTATTTAAAGTTTTTAAATAATAAATAAAAGTCCAGTCTGTTCACAATATGTGTTGTCAGAGAACCCCTTTTGCTTAAAACATTGTTATATAATGTTATCTCTAGAAAAACCCCTCAGTCCCCTATGCATAGAATTTTTTTAAAAAATAGGATATGCAAAATTTCGATACTGAAATGTATAATATAAAATTAAAAAAAAATATTTTCAATGGGAAATCATTACTTTTTCCCGACCTCTTTTTCAGGGTCGGGAGCCCAAATGTTTTCTTCTTTTCTCCCCCCTCTCTTGTACTGAAAAATTTTGTAAAAAGTTGTATTTTGCACATGTGGTCGACGAAAAATAATTACGCAATCAAAAACATACTATGGAAGACTTTGGGCTGGAAAAATTTGAATGCTAAAAAGTTACAAACATCATTTGGGGAGGGGGGCCCCTGCTCAACCATATCTCAAAAACCCGGGCCCGTGGGCTTCAAAATTTCTTTAAATTTCCCCTTTTTTTCCATGAACTCTGGAGGAGGTTTTTTTAAAAAGGGAAATTCCCAGGGCTCTTTTCCCCTATATCGGGACTGGTGTTTGCAGGGGGTTGATGTATATTTTTAGTGCGTCCTTAAAAAGGGGTGGGAGAAAAAGGTTCTTAGTCCCCCTTTTTCTTTGCAGAAAAACGAACAACGAATAATTTTAAGGCGCAAATCGTTTTATTGTTATGCTATCCCCCTCTAAAAAATTTTACACAAAAACTCTTCTACACCATCCATTGTTCATTCTACAATTTTTCAAAAATTGTGGAACTAAATGTTAGGTTTACATAGACTGTTGAAAACGTACCAGACCCTTTTTATCGTAGCAAAGAAGAAGCTTATACTAAAATTTATACTTCATGCTAATCCGCGACAGGAGGGGGATTGAAACTTTGCTTTTATTTGTGACGACACGGATGCCCGCCATTTTATCCTTTTTCCATTTTGCCATCAATAAACCAAAATTTTAAACTAAAACTGATTTTCCCATTTAAATGCCCAAAGAGCACTTGGGGGGCAGAACCCTATAACATGGGGCCATGTTATTTTTTTTGACATCATCAAAAGGCCCCTTCAAAGGCACGAGTTTTCCCTTCGGGGTTTTTAAAAGTGTTTTAGCAAAATGTTTGCTAGTGTCGACGCCTTTTTCTTGTTTAATGAAATTATGACAACGATAAAAAAAATTAATAAATACATTAATAATGTAAAAAAAAAAAAAAAATTAAACATTTTTTGTAATTTGTTTTTGAAATTTAAAAAAACTAACCTTTTTTGCCTTTTTTGTTCAAAAAATCTCTTATCTTACAAACGGGCACTTTTAAAGGCAAAAATTTTGGAAGATATAAAAATTACATAGTACGCTAGGGGGGCAGAAACATGCAACACACTTCTCGGATGCACGTTTATCTTGATGTTATACATGTTAGCGTTTTTTGGGGGGAAAAAAAAGGGAAAAGGAAAAAATTCGGGCCCCAAAAATAATTGTTTTAAAAGTCCACCCCTTTTGCAATTCTTCGAGCATCGAGTAGTTGCTCTATTTGGGCCCAAATTTTTGATGTGACCCCGAAAAAAGGGGGTTTGGTGAAAGAAGAGTTTTTTGAAAAAATTTTTATGAAGGAAAAAAGAATAAAAAAAGTAAACGATTAGCGCTATTCGTTGTTCTGCACAAAAAGGGGAACCCATAGAATTTTCCCCTTTGTCCCTCCTTGTAAAAAAACGCATTTCATAAACACATCCAACGGCAAACTATATAGAATTTTGGGAAAAAAAGGCCTTGGAACCCTTTTTCGGGAAAGGGAAATCCTCCAATTTTACATGTGGAAGATATCAACCATTTCTGAACCCGCGCCGGTTCTTTTTTGGACAAAGAGAAAACCCCTTTTATATAAAAAAATGTTTGAAGCAAAATGAGTTCTCTGAAAACGATTACTGTAAAACAAACTTACTTCTTTATTTTTTAATTATCTTAAAAAATTACTTTTTTGCGTAATTTCGGGATTGTGGCAACAAAATAACAAAATTAAATTTAAAATAGAAAAATTTTAAGTCCCCCCGGGGTTTTTGGGATAAGCGTAATTGGTGCTTGGGGCTCCCCATGTTTACGCGGATTTTCTGTTGTTCTGTGAAAAATCATTATTTAGTAGGAAAAAATTTTTTTTTTAAAATTTAAATTTAAAATTTAAAAAAAAAATAAACTTAAATTTTTTTAAAATTTAAACGTTTTAATTTTTTTAAAAAAGGGAAAAAAATCCCCTAAAATTCAATTTTTAAAAAGAAAAATTATTCGATTTCGCTCAAATTTTTTAAAAAATATATAAATTTTGAAAAATTTAAAGGGTTTCCCTGAAAAAAAAAATTTTCAATTGATAAAACAAAGTAGGTGTTATAAGTCAAAATTTGTTTTAAAAAAAAAAAACCCGTACCAAATTTTTAAATTTTTATGAGAAATAATTTTTGATTTCGCTCCAAAATTTTACACAAATATCTTAATTCATAAAATTAGGGTTCTGGGAAAAAAACATTACAATCGGAAAAAAGCATGTAGGGGTGTAAATCCCAAGGGCATTTTTTAAAAATCGAAAAAAAATCGTAAAATTGCGTTTTTTAGAGAAAAAAAATTTCCCCATTGCGCTCAAAAAAGTGGAGTTCTAAATTTAGAGATTTCGAAAACCCCTATTTTAAAAATTTTATCGCCAAACGGGGGTATGGTTTAGCCGGAAAGGTTTTCAAAAGACACACAAAAATACAAAAAGAAAGAAAGAAAGAAAAAAAAAAAAAAATTCCGGTTTTTTTTTCCATTTTAGTGAAATGAAACTTGGGTTCGCTCGCTACCCCCCCCGCCCGTAGCTCATAATTAATTTAAAATCGAGCCCATTTCCAAATAAGTCGGGGAGGGGATGGGACGTTTTCCCACCACCTTCTTGGCTCCCCCGGGGTTATCCATGGGCCCAACCATGCCCGACGCTTCTTTCCCCAAAAATTATTCTTCCCCCTGCATCATCTTTCTTCCTCGCCCCTGTCTTTTCCCCGGGAAACCCCCACCAGTTTTTTTCCATAAATTTTTTCGTTCTTCCCGTTCATTTTCCTGGTTTTTAAACCCTTTTCCCCAAACTGCATTTACCTTTTGAAATCCATTGCTATAATGTCTTCCCATCTCAGTCCCGGGGCCCTCCCTTTTTTTCTTTTGTTAGTTTCCCCGTCTTTTTTCATATTGCATCTTCGGACTACTGTTCTTTTGCATCCTCCTTTATGGTCCAAACCCCCCCAGCCTTTTTTAAACCCCTCTACTCTTGTTTTTTTCCAATCTTCTTTCTCCTCATCTTTTTCAATCTTCGTAATTTCCCCTTACACTCCAAAAATTTCAATTCCGCCCTTCAATTTGTCTTTCTTCTTTTTCCCCAACTGGGAAAGTCACCCGCCCCATATGTGGGGTTTCCGGTACAAAATATGCTTTTTATATTAAAAATTTAAAAAATATTTTAAAAAAAACGGTAAGTAACCCCTAAAGATTTTTCATTATCACTCGAAACCTTGGAAAAATGCATGCAAACAATCGCATTTACTGTTGGAGGTTTTCCCATTTTTTATTTGACAGATATATTGTTTTTTATGTCTAAATTGATGTTAAAAGGATTAATAGCTAAACAATGTACATGTACATGGGGTAATTGTCGTAAAGAAAAAATGTACAATGAATTTCAATACGTTTTGTAAATATTTATTTATTTGTTTTTCATTTAGGGACCCACTTTTTGGAAACCCGTCTATAAATACTATTTTTTATTTTTCCCTGTAACAATTTCTTTTGCTTTTGTAAGATACCTAAAAATAAATTTTTTTTAAAAAGCCCTTTTAAAAAAAAGCTATGCTTAAATTAAATAATTTGACATTGAAGTGGGGAAGTGTGAAAGAAAAAATTTATTTTCACACGCTGTTTACATATATTTTTTTAAAGGAAATTTAACTATTTGGACAGCCATAATCGAAAAAATGGGTAAAGGTTTTGTTTTTTTCCCAGCTAGGAGATAATTAAATCTAAAATACAAAATAAAAAACCACTGGACAATTGTCTTTGCAAACCGTCCCTTTTTTAAAAAAATTTTAATGGGGGGCCCACTTTTGGAAAGACTGAAATTTTTTTTTTGAATTACATTTTTTTCAATCGGGGTTTGCTAAATTTACATTCAAGAAAAAAAAATAATAAATTAAATTTTAAATTTGAAGGAAATTTTCAGGGTATAGTACGTTTATCCAAAACTCGGGTGCCGCGCGCAGCTTAAGGTATTTTTATTTTACGTGTAAACTGAAATTTAAAGGCCCAAATTAAAATAGCCATTTTTTTTGCCAACACATTAACATTATATTTAGCATTTTAATAATCATTTTTTTAAAAAAATCACCCCTTTTCCATCAAAAGAAAACAGTGCGTTTTTTCTTAAAAAAAAAAAGCATTTGAGGTCCCTTTTTGATCATTAAAAAAGAATGTATTTATGTATTTGGGGCGTATTAAAAAGTACCCCTTTATTAAAATGTGGGGTTAATGGTGAAAAAAATGGACATAAAATGATGTCCGAATGCATTTACCCCAAAGAAATTTAAAAATTTAAGTTTTCCTGTGGGGGGACGAAAAAAATTTTTGGTCTGTTTTGTTCATGGGGTCGCGACGCTATGGAAAAACAAAAGAAAATTTTGGGTTTTAATTTAAACTTGAAAAAGTAGCTGTGGGTTTTGGGAACCCAATGGTATTTTGTGAACCTTTGCCACTTTCCCATTGAGGGCCCAATTTTTCGTGAATTTGGGGGTTTTATCGGAACGGGCTATAACTGGTGGATACGCGATTTATTGTTTTTTGGCCCCCAAAAGGACTGCCCTCTTAATAAGAAAGGTTCCGAAATTAAAAGGCAAAACTTTTGAGAGGCTAAAGGGGTGGGATTGGAAAACAAAGATGGAAAATTTAAATCAAAAAACTAAAAACCAGGGAAGATGCCCAGAATTTCAAGGGATTTTTTGAAGAAAAATTTTGAAAAAAAGGGACAGAAATCATTAACCTTTGGACCCAGAATGACTAAAGATTGTAATAGTTATTTCATAAAAGGTTGTCAATTGCCGCAGTATTTTTCAACAAATTGAATTTTAAATTTTAAGAGTTTTAAAATGGAGGTTTTTTCAACCTTCAGTAGTAGTGGTTACTGAAAATTGGTTTGGGGTGAGGGGTTTTCCCCAACAGCGAGCTGTCAATTGATAGTTACATTCTGCATAGAAAAGATAAAATTTGACATGGGGGAGGGGTAATGAGGGCCAAAAATGGAGTGGAAGGAATTTTTAAATGGAAGGGTGAACAACCCCAAATGATTGGGGATGAATTGCGGGTTAGATTGCACTATTGTTAATCTTTTTTTTTCTATTTATCGGGCCCCCAAAATGGAGGGTTTGGGAAAGTGTAGGAAGCTAAAGGGGAAAGGGGTTTTAAAAAGGTAAAAGTATCAAAAATTTATTTTAGCTGGAGATCTAAAAATTTTCCTCAAGTTTAAAAAGGGAATTGGTACTTTAAAAAAGTGGAAAAAACAAGAATTTAAAATCAGATATAAGGGAAAAAGGATTTGCTCAGAACAGTTGAAAAATGGGACTCGATTTAAACAAAGGTGGTATTAAAAATGTTTTAGATGTTGTTTTTGATTCGGCCCCCGATAAATTGTGGATAAGGACAGAAATAGTTTTATGGGGAAATTGCGATCACAAGGGCCTATTGTAGAAATCAGATTTGGGGTTGGCAAAAGTTTTAGATTGGAGGCAGAAGTTTAAAAGGATTTTTAAAAAAGCTGATTAAAAAAAAACAGTTAAAAAAAAATTTTAAGAAAGGTTTTATAATTGGGGAAAAAAGATGATTATCATGATTTAGATAAAAATGTGGAATCAATTCGTTAAAGTTTCCAAGAAGGGAGAAAAAATAGTACCAAAAAAGTTAAAAAATTAAAATTAAACCGGGTTTTTTACACTAAAGAAGTTAAAAGAAATTAAAAAGAAAAATAAAAAAACTACAAAAATAAACGGGGAAATTTTAAAGGGTGTTAAAACATAATGTTTTTAAAGGGAAATAAGGAAGCAATTAGCCCAAAATTTAAGTTTTGGGTTTCAAGAACAAAATAAAAATGGAGAAACATGTTTTTAAAGAACAAAACCCCAAGAAAGTTTAATATATGTATAAAATGTTTAAAAGCCCCAAAAAAGACAGGTAGATTGCCCACCAAATTTGTTTTATCAAAATAAAAATGAATACGTAACGGACCGTGAAAGGCAGAAGCTCTTAAACAAAACATGGCAAAGTTTTCCACACTGAAGGTATTTGGGGATTTTGAAATTTTAAAATTAAAACGATTGGGATGAAGTGAGGTGTATAAAGATAAAAGACATCAGGGGCAAAAATTTGAAAACTTAAAAATAACAAAACTCCGGGGCCTGATGGAATAAATAAGTGTTTATAAAAAAAGGGTGGGAAAAGGGGGATAGTGCCATACTTCAAAAAATTATTTTTAAAAATCTATAGGGCATGGGAAAAAATTTCCAGAGCATGGGGAAAAAAGCATTGTTATTCCAATTTATAAAGGTTTGGGGGAAAAGGGCCCCCAAAAGATTTAAATTTTGGACCCGTCAGTTCACGGGGCTTCAGTTTGTAAAATCAAAGGGTTTAAATAGAAATTAAAAAATTAAAAATATTATTGAAGATGGAAAAGGGGGAAAAGCAAAAAAACAGCATGGGTTTCCCAAAGGGGGGTTTTCCCAAACTCAGGGGAAAAAGGTTTCACTCAGACATAGCTTTATTTCACTTGTAATAATGGTGGGGTTGCAATATTTTTTGGGCTTTCAAAAAGCATTTGACAAAGTTTTTTCCACATAAGATTTTTTAAAGGAGAAAAATTTGGAACAAAAAAAGAAATTTAAAAAAAATGGGGAAATGGGGTTGGGGGGCTTTTGAGTAAAAAGAAAATCAAAGATAAGAGTAGGGAATGCAAATTTTAGAAGAGATTGACGTTACTTCCGGAAATACCTCAAGGGGGTGTGCTAGGACCAAATTTTTTTTATTATTTTTATAGATGATATACAAAAGGAATTAAAACAAAGGTTTTAAATTTTTTTGCGGTGATGGAGTGTTATACCCGGGAATAACGAAAGAAGAATATTTCATAATTTTAAAAAAACTTGGAAAAGTAATTGAAAAGTGGGTAGAATAAAATAAATTGGGGGGTTTGGGAAATTTAGGAAAAAGTAAGGTTATTTCATTAACAGAGCTAAGAAAAAAAACGGAAATTAAAATTTTAAGTTTTTGTTTTTAAAACACTAAAAATTGTATCAAGTACAAATAAATTGGGGAAAGTTTTTTGGATAAAAATTAAGATTGGGGACAACATGTTAAAAATATAAGTAAAAAAAACAAAAAATTCCCCTAAATTTTTTAATGAGGCACAAAAGGAGTTCACGTAGAAATAAAAGCTAAAGCAAAAATCTCTAAAAAGCCAATTTTGGGGAAAATGGGAAATGCGATATGGGACCCTTATAAGGATAAACAATTTAAAAAACATTAGACAAGTTCGCGTTAGCGCAAAGGGGGTAACTGGAAAAGTAAAGAGGTGGGAGGATAACGATTTTTTAAGGGAAGGAGGAAAGAACTTATGATAGTGTTACTAAAAAGAAAAGAAGATTTAGGAATTTGGGGTTTCTGAAAAATGAAAAGAAAGGGGGAAACAGACCCGTGTAACTTATTTCGGGGCACGAAAGGAATGGAGGGATTTAAAGAGATTAGTGGGAAAAAAAAATTTTAAAAGGTTTTACAAAAGGGGGGAAAGACCATAACTGGAAACTCGAATGTAATGGGGGCAAAAAAGGATGTTGGGGGAAAAGGGGGTCATTTCTCAAAAGAAAATTTTGGAATGGAATAAAATTGCCCCCTGCAGCTGTTGGGGGAATCCCCAAAATGGGAAAAATTTCAGAAAAAGTTTGGAGGGAAATAGATAAAAAAAAATATTTGTTTGGTCATTGTTTGTTAATTTTGATATTGTAATTAATTGTTAATTTTAAAAAAAAAATTTTGTTAAGGATGTTTGGAAGAGGTATAAAGAATAAAATTTATGATGTTTTTAAAGTGTTTAAAACTGTAATTAATTGTTAATTTTAAAAGAAAATTGTTGGTTAAGATAAAAATGTTGAATTGCCTACTTGCCACCCCTGTATAATAAAATATTTGCAAGGATACAATAAAAAATAAATAAAAAAAAAATAAATTAAAAAAAAAAGGGGCGACCCCAGATTTGGGGCTCGGGAGTTTTAAAAAGCACGCTGTATTATTTGTCGAGGTGCATGATGATACAAAGAACAAAATAGAACAAAATGTCACCGACAAGAAAAAATTTTAACCCAAAGGGCGTAGAGGGGGGTATGTTGGGAAAAGTGATTTTTGGCACTCTCATTCCCGAAAAACCGGCCCTTGGGAATAAATTAGCTAACTGGGCAAAAAAAGTGATATACAATAGTATTTTTTTAAAAAAAAACTAAAATTTTTAGTATTTAAAACTATTTTTTTAAATCAACTAACGGTTTTTGTGTGGAGAGAGCGGAAGCCACTCTAAAAGTAATAGGGCTTTGCCCCAGCTTTAAAAAGTGTTAAAAAAAAAGATTAAAAAGATTTTATACACGTCCAGCTCAAATTTGGGGTAAAGTATCTTCTACTCCCATAGAAAGGGAAATATTTCCCAGTTACAGTTTCCCTGTCAGGGCCCAAAAGGGAAGTGATTTCGTTTAAGAATGTTTCCCGAGGATCACAAAGGTAGGGGGTACACACTTTGGGACACAAGGGGAAATCTCAGATGGCACAGTAAAAAAAAAGAGGGCTGGCTGGAAAAATCACCTTCCCCGGGTTTGGGCAAGTTTTTTTATTTTGCTCGTTAAATCCAGCTTTCAGGGGGCACTGGGGGGGGGGAAACTTGGGACCACGAGGAGCAAGGAAATTTCGAGAAAACCCAAAAAAATTATGCTTTCAAAGTACTCCCCAGGGGGGGCGGGATATGTTACAAAACTTCAGGGGGAAGAAGGGAAAATGAACTGTAAAATGTAAATTAATAAGTCTGTTGCTAATAAAAACTTGGGGTTTTTAAAAATGATATTTGTTTAAATTTAATATTACTTTAAAAAAACTGAGTAGCTGTACTTTATTATTTTTGGATTGTAGTTTCCTAAATTTTTTTTATAAAACTAACAATTTTTTTTATCGGGGGCATGGGCTGTTCGGGCGGTGTAGGCCTACCTAATTAACAGTAGTAGTAGTAGCTCCTAGTACATTAACATTATTAGTATTAGGCTAAGTCCTACAGTGCACTTCGTTTTTAAATTTACCGGAAAATCACAATCATGGCCAACAAAAAAGAACCATATACAACAACAATTCTACAAGAGGCCATCGAAGCAGTCAAGAGTGGCAAAATGTCACAGAATAAAGCCTCGAAGACATTTGCCATACCACTAACCTCTTTTCACAGTGCGATACACGGAGTATATAAAAAAAACAGCAAAGGTCCAGAGACATTCCTGTCGACTGCAGAAGAGGGGCTCCTGCTCAAATGGATTGAAGATATGGGCAGAAAAGGATTTCCAGTCATTAAGTCTAATGTTCTAGACACAGTACAAAGTATAGTTCGAGATGATAAGAGGGTCACACTTTTTAAAGATGGCCGGCCAGGGCAATCGTGGTGGACTAATTTTATGAAACGTCACCCGAGAATAAGCCTAAAAAAGGCCGAAACTGTTAGCCGAGCCAGAGCTGCCGTTACAGAAGACGGAATACGGAAATGGTTTTGCGAGGTTGAAACGTACATGGCAAAAATAGGCCATCAAGAGGTGTTGAAGAGCCCGTGTAAGTCTTTAATTTGGATGAATCTGGTTATGTTTTTCATAAAACCAATGGAATGTATTTAGGTGTACGAGGAGAGGTCTTGACTGTGGTAGTCTCTTCGAGGGAAAAAGAAGGCTTAGCCGTACTTGGTACCTTTGGTGCCGATGGTCACGTTGCTCCGACGATGGTTGTTTACCCTTACAAGCGTGTACCAAATGAGGTAGTGCGCAATTTCCCACAAGAGTAACTGAGGGCCGATACTGATTCAGGTTGCATGGATTAAATATTATAAAATTTCTTTTGAAATTAGGTTTAATTTAAAATCATTCCTCTCGTCCATGTGATGAGGACATTCTACTAAAATGTGCGTAACAGTTAAAATCTCACATCACTGCTCACATGGGGGTGGATCTTCGCCTCTTAAAAGGTATCCTTGAGTGAGATGTGCGTGTCCAATGCGTAGACGGGTCAGAACAACCTCTTCGCGTCGAGAAGAGCGCCTCTAAGAGATCCAGGGTGTTACATCGTCTTTTATTTCACGAAGCTTATTATTTTGCATGATATGCCATTCTTCGCACCACTTTTCTAACGTTTAAATAATGCTTTTAGATCTGGCGTTAAGCCAACTGATAAACTAGATAAAACTTCAACGCAATTGCTGTGCCAGCTGTAAGAAACAGACAAGCCCAGCCCAAAGCAGTAGCTTAATAAGTATTAGTATTAGTAGTTTTAGGGCGCTTCAACGGCAAAGATTATTCGCGCCTCCGAGATATTTAGTTAACTATGTATGAATGTAAAATACGGTTAATAAGGTTAAATGTGTTTTTCATATCATTGTCATAAAAAGAATTGCCAATGTCGATATATTTGTAGACAGCCAAATCGGGAAAAGGTATACATGCTAAAGTTGTCATATGTAGAAAATGCCAAATTACCAAATCATAATCATAATCATTATCAGGAAACCGTTGCCAACGTCGTCATAATGAATAGCAAGTCAACATGCTTCATGGATTTTTTTATTTTTATATGAACTGTCATAGTTTGTCGATCAGATTGCTAAGGTTTAGAAATCTGATAAGTTTTTCACTGTTTTCATAAGACAAAAGTTCTTCATAATATGATAGATTTAAATTTAATTGGAGTCTCAAACCATCATACTTAGAGCAGTCAGTCAACAAATGATGAACGGATAGCAACACATCACACGTGTCGCAAATCGGAGCAATCTTATCTCTGGTAAAAAGATAGGCATGGGTGAGGTGGGTGTGCCCTATTCGTACTCGCGCCAATACAACCTCCTCACGACGAGAAAGTATGGAAGAAGGGGGTCGTACTTTCAGTGAAAGACAGGGCATCACACGGCGCAGTTTATTATTCTGCAAAGCATTCCAACAATCCTGCTAGTCATTAATAATGAGTATGGTGCGAACCTTATAACTAATGAGCTAGCAAAATATAAACAGATGTAATTTATGTGTAGTCAACCCTTGCCAAGCAAGCGAAAGGTTGACAACATATTTTTCTTTATGCCTCGAGTCATATCTGCGCTTTTCTTTATTTTCTTTCTTTCTTTCTTATTTATTTATTTATTTATTTATTTATTTATTTATTTATTTATATATGATGTTTTACAATTAGTTTTAGCAGATAATATAAAAAAATGCATGGTGCTGTGAGAATTTCATATTTTTTCAAAATAATTTATAAACAACTTACTTGAGCCCAATCTCGCATCTCTTACTCGCATTTGAATACGTATATCCCAGAAATACATCGTTTCATACAACCCCAAATTGGTATATCATACATCACAATGAATTCAAAATTTGCATGAATATGATAGGCTTTCCCAAATACAGTTGTAATCAAAGTGTATACCTAGAAACGGAAGAAACTTGTGTATGGCGAGCTAGATAGCCCTGAGCTGCTAGACCAATTTCTTATACGTTCCTGTCAGATGTTCTCGCCACACGCCGATATGCTACCCCCCTGCTGCTAGGCTGGATGTGTGTTAACACTATGTGTTATCTGACTCTGGAATCAATGTCACAGTACATATCAAGGTACAAGGAAACCAAGAACAGTGAAGACAAAAGGGAATAAGCATAATGGCCCAAATCATTACAGAATGCTTACCCGTAAACAAAATCTGGAAACCTACACCTCAAAAGAAGCCTGAGGAATGGACAGAGAATGTTCAGTTGATGGGAGATTCTATGATCTTCATTACGGAAAGAAAAGTGAAGAAAAAAGAAGGACATTGGGATGTTCTGGGACAATCAGCTTGCGGCTCTCCAAAACCCACATTAATCTTTTATTAATCATACGTTCGAGAAGCTTACACAGGCAGCTCGTGAGTGAAATTGGTCTATAGTTTACAAGTTGGTCTTTGTCTTTGCCTGGTTACATGATAGGGATAGCTATAGCTTCCCTCCAGGAGTTAGGGAAAGCCTCCTCTAGCCAGATGCGGTTTAGCGTGTTGAGGATGAATTGCTGAGATTTGGGGGATAGTCGTTTGATCATCTTGTTGTGAACGTCATCAGGACCAGGAGCAGAGTTCTTCAGGCCAGTTACTGCGGTTATAAATTCCCATTGGGTAAAGGGCTGATTGTATGTTTTGTTGTTTGGAAAATTAAAATGTAATGGGTATATTTCTTCACGGGCTTTGTTCTTTAGGAATTGTGGGGAGTAGTGCTTGGAGCTGGAGATGTTAGAGTAGTGTTTTCCAAAGGAATCGGCGATGTCTAACTGAAATGTCTTTAAAACATTGTCATCAAGAATGCCGGAAGGACTAAAAAATGTATTCCTACCAGATATCTTTTTGATTTTGTCCCAAACTTTGTCATGGGAGCTCGACACATAATGGACGAGTCGTATTCTTCCCGGAACGTTTCCGCGATATACGGATTATAGATCTTGCTTTGGGCCTTAGTTTTCTAAAAGACTCCAGATTGACTTGTGTTGGAAATTGATTAAAAACTTTAAGAGCTTTTCGCCGTTTTTTTAATGGCTTCCTTGCACTCGGCGTTCCACCAAGGAACTGGTTAGCGTCTAGGGTGAATGGATGTTTGCGGAATTGTGGATTTGGCAGCGGAGATAATTGTGTTAGTAATATAATTTACTTCGTCTTGAATGTCATCATATTTTTTCCACTAAACACGGCTAGTTTCTCAAACGCTGACCAGTCAGCCCTCTTGATGTCCCACTTAGGTGCCCTTTGTCTTGTTTCTCCCTGGTGGGTGATCTTAACCAGGATGGGAAGTGGTCGCTTCCACTTAAATCTGGCGGGAACACCCCACTCAATATCAAGTAAGAGGGAAGGAGAGCATATAGTAAGGTCTATAGCGAGTAGGAACCGTTGGCAGTGCTAAAATGTGTTGGGTCCCTGTTGTTAAGAAGGATTAGGTTTCGAGTCATTAAATTTCTTCGATTAAAACTCCCTGTGGGTTAGATGAGGCGTACCCCATAAAATATGGTGAGCATTAAAATCTCCGAGTAAAAAGAATGGGCGTGGTAATTTTTGTAAAAGGTTATTGACTAGTTTTTTTGGTTATCACAGCTTGGGGAGGCAGGTACAGATTGCATAGTGTGACTAGACTAGGAAGAGCAACTCTGACAGCAACTGCCTGCAGAGGTGTTGTGAGCGGCAATAATTCTGAGTATACACTATCGTACTCCTCCTTTGGCTCGATCTCCTGAGGTGTCATCGTTTCTGTAAAAAGAGTTAATTTCTTAAGTCTAGGATTGTCTGTACATTTAAAATGGGTTTCTTGCAGACCTAAAATGGCTGGGCTGTGTTTTGAGACTAAGAGTTTTAATTGTTCAGAACGGGTGAAGTACAATCTTACGTTCCATTGAATTAAAACGTCCATTATAAAAACTTTTAAAACTTTGCTATTAAAATTACTTTTGACTTTTTTTTCTTCAAAAATTCGTCTACCTTAGAGGTAGAAGCAGTAACGAACTTCAAGTCCACCTCCACCATGTCTACATCACCTCTGTACATTACCTCTGTGGGTAACATATGCATGAGAACTGAGGCTGATTAGTTTGTTTCAGCCTCAGCCCGGGCACTTGTGAAGAATTACACACATTTTCACAGCCATTTAAACAACATACATCAGAGTATTCAATTGACAGTAGGGATAGAAGTCGAAAAACAGATACCCTTTCTTGATTTGTTATTGATAAGGTTAGATAATGGTCGTATTGGTCACGCCGTCTACTGGAAGCCTACACACACTAACTTATATTTACAAGCCACCTCACACCATCACCCATCTCAAAAGCATGCAGTTATCAACTCTCTAGTGTCACGTGCCAAACGCCTGTCCAATGGACAAAGTTACACCGAAGAAAAGAAGATATTAACCAAAACATTACAGGACAATGGTTACAGCTTATCTGACATCTGTAGAGCATTCCATAGAACACCCCGAGAAGATGTCGACCACTCTGTCAAACTGGACACGAACCCCAAGTTTGCTCATTTGTTGTATGTGAAATTTACAACAGATCCTATTAGTCGTTATCTACACATGTTTCAAATCAAAACTGTTTTTAATTGATTGATTGATTGGATGTTGCTTAACGTCTTATATTTATGCAACTTGGCTAATCAAGACGAAGGGAGGGACGTAAGGGGTGACGTGGGGGAAAAGGGGTGGACAGGCCTGTGCTGGTCAGAACCAGCCACAAGCATATGGGGGGAGGGCAGGGGTTCCCCCACGTCGTGGTCGTCTCCGTCTGTGTCATCATCCGTCCGTGTTGTCCGTCGTGTAACCTTTGCTTGTTGAGTTTCGATAAACCTTGCCACCGATAGATATAGCAGTGAGTGTACTTTGAGGTTCCCCGTTAAGTCTGCTAGGAGATTTAAACCTTGAGACAGTAGATTAAAGAAACCAATCTCGAAAGTACACAAATGTGAATTACACTGAAATTCTAACCAAATGAGATACAACCCACTGCAAACACTCGGTCAGTAAAAATATGCCTATAACAAATATTTTAGTTTATTTTTATTGTTGGTTGAAATTGCAACGGATTATGCTGTCTAGTAAGTTGAACAAAGTTGGTTCCGGATATATCAATAGGTTTAGGCTATGTTTTAAATTTCAACACAACACAGACACACATCGCCACCCCATAGGGTACACTGACTAAAAACCAGAGAAAGAGCGGATATTAACTAAATTAATTTTAATAACTAAAAATTTAAAAATTAATAATGTATGTATTTCTAGATCTCGATACGCCATCCACTTCTGCTGCGCTTCCTTCTGCAAACACATCTAAGTCCAAGAAACTCCTTGGAGTATTTCACAATTCCAGAAAATGAATTTCCGGCTGAAGTGAACGAATACATTTTGACAGAAAAGCCGTGCGACCCGGCTGCTAGAAGAGTATTTGTGCGCCTCATTTGTAGTGAGGTAAGGAAGATTAATCCACATCCTGGCAAGGCAGCCTTGGTTCAAATTGCAAATAAAATTGCCACGGCATGGCCAAAAACATTTGCAGACCCCGACAATCCAGATGGCAATGTTTCGGCCACTAATCTGGCGAAACAACTAGAAAGTCGAGTGGAGAATTGCAACCGGGCAAATGTTTATACTGACAATGGTCAAAAGCGCCAACATTCATCAAGAAAAGACTTGTTTCGTCATTTAAATTCTCTCCCTCAAACTTTGCCAGCTGGGGAAACAGTTGAATCAAGGGACCTCTAAATCTCTGCTATCCGAGTTATTCGAGAACTTGTCCCAAGACAAACAGCTGAAACACCGCCTAATGTTTAAACATACCCTCTACAAAGGACGATGATAAATGATTAAAAGACTGCCCAGGATGTGAAAGGTGCATTTCCGTATCTGCGAAAGGTAAGATAATAATCATGTACTTCTAATAAGGGCATTGAACTGGTACAAACCAAGACAACAGATGATATTTTCTATTTATTTTGTTATCAGTTCTAACTTTTCAGACACTGTAGCATTCTTCAATAACGGATTTTGGTTTCATCTAATGATACATCTTGAATCTCAATAAGAGCCTATACACCCACACACCGCAACCAGTGTCTCTTTACACAACCTCATAAAATTTTGCTGGCAACCAGTGTGACAAAGCAATACTATTTTGTTGATTAGACTGCCGCATGGTTTTGTTGATTTCCACGCATTATTTATACAATTGACCCTCAACAACCCTTTCGATTCTGGCAACTTTGGTTGTCAAAGCACTTTTCGAAAAAGTTTAGTGACGTCAGAACACCACAAATTCATACAGTTTAAAATCCACCATTTATATTTCATAACATGAAAACATATCTTTACACCGTACGTATGAATTTTATTTATTTGATAGTCTACTAAATGTTATTAATTGTGACATCTCTTGCCTAAAATAAAAATTATAATAACTGCCAGTACCTTGATCTTTGACATTGATCGCATCAACAACGGGTTAGACAAAACACTGCATGCAAAAACTCAATGTATTATACATTTGCAGCTGTCTGGCTACTTCTAACATAAGCATGGCTTTTTACACTTCTTTTTTTTTTAAACCCAAAAGTTTAAATTGGATCAAAAATAAAAAAACTTGCGTCGTTGCAAGTCTAAAATGTTTCTGGCAATCAAAGAAAAATCTCGATCTACCAAAGTAGGAATTTATAATTTACTGTTTAAAATCATTTTTTTATCAAAACACTCTTTTCCATTTGGGAATTGATCACACCCCTTGTAAAGAACAATTTTCCCCCAAAAAAAAATATGTGGGGGGGGGGGGTTTTCGGGTTTTAGGGGTATTCAACGAGTGGAGCTTAAACTTTGACATCAATTTTAAAATTTTAGGTACCGATACCGATTTTTTAAATAAAATCATGGTTTTTGAAATCCCCTATGTGGCAGATATATTTTACATCGGGTTTCATTTCCAGGAACTTTAAATTTATATGTCACTTCTAGATTAAAATTTTACTCATTTGAAAATTCAAAGTTCTCCATTGTTTTGTGCGGGAAAAAAAAAAATTTGTGTTACAAAGTTTGTGCCTATCGATCGCCATCCATTCCTATCAAAGATAAAACTTACTCCTTTTGGGGGGTGGGTTTAAAATGTCTGATTTTCTTTTTGTGTTGCTCCTATTACAATATTTTGTTTGACCAAAATTTCTAACCTTTTCAATATACCATTTTTACTTATTTAAAAACCATTAGTTTAATATGCGTTATATACGAGAAAAGTAGACTAAATACTATTTTATTTTACTTGTTTCAGGAGGAGTATTTAAGCATCACTTCTGTACTTTGATGGGGTTCGATTTTGAAGATCGAGCCAAGAAAAGCACTGAGAGAATTTGGTAATCGGGTCGCCTTTTTAAAGGAAAAATTCTAAAAATGGCGAACCAATTAAACACTAGGGACAATGACATTTTCTCGGGAAAAAAGATACCCCCCTCTCCACTTCGAATTTCCCAAATAGACAGCAGCTGCCGGGTTGTTCGACCCCTTTAATCTATTTTTTTAAAGAAACAAAAGTCTTTGCTTTTAAAGAATATGGGTATAAATTTTAACTAGCCTAGATTGTCGATAGCACCAGATTTTAAGACATCACTTTTGCCCTGTGCATGTTTGGCTTGCAGTAGCCTCGGCCTACACTTATTGTCCATGTTGACTCTCTAGCTTTTTTCTCACTCGGGACCCCTCTCCCGTCCTGGGGTTAACTGGGACTATTTTTCCGGCCCCGGGCGCAAAATTAAAAAGCCATTTAGGAGTGGGCATCTATTGGGGAAAAAGTTCAATTCAAGGTGGGAATGGTGCAAATCAGTGCGTTTTATAGCAGCACCATAATTCAAAAAATTTTTCCATTTAGAAAAACCCTTTTTTAAACGGGGGTAGTCAGCCAATAAGAAATTAACTACTTCAATTTTTTTATTGGTATATTATTTTAAAATTCATTCGCGCTGGTGAGAATTAATTAAAGGGCCACTGATTTCTTTTTAAAATCTTAAGTAATGTATTAATATTTTTTAAATTTTACTCGGCAGGCCCACCGGGATTTACCCCTGTCTGGACAGATCCCGCTTGTGGGAAGGGGAGAGGGGGGGGGGGGATTTTCACCACCTTTGGGGGAAATTCTTTTTGAATAGGAACTTTTAAAAAAATTCAGATCACAAATTTAAATTTTTTTTATGTCTTTTTAAGTCCAAGTTCTTTTTAAAGAAAATTTCTTTATAACCCTTTTAAATTTTTGGGTTTGTAAGTTCGGGGTAAGGTTTAATTAAACAGAATGGAAAATTTGCTTAATACACTGCAAGACACTAATGTAAACTTGCATGTCAAGTTCCGGCGGGCAGCAGGGGCATGAAACAGAATCATAGGGAATTTGCGGGGAAATTAACCTACTGGTTGTAAAAAGGGTGTTTTAAAAAAGTTTTTTAAAAAGTTTTTTCCCGAAAATAGAAATTGCTCGTTAAAAGTTTCTCATTCTGAAGGGGAAAGGGGGCAACTTCCTTAAAAAATTCCCGGAAAACGTTCTTTAGAAATTTTTCTTTTCAAAGCATGGTTTTTCACTATCCGGCCCGACTTGCTTCTAGTTTAAGTAAAAATTTTCGCCTGCATACTAGCTGATGTTTGCGAGATGGTCTTTTGTCTTTGTTTTCTCATTTTTTATCGTCTGGGAAATATCTGGGGTTATCTTGCCCGGGGGCCCCGGCAGAAAAAGATAATAAATATGCCCCTTTTTCCCCCAAACTCCATCAAAATTTTTTCTATTTTTTTCTGTCAAAAAAAGTAGAGCTTAGGTGCTTTTGTATTTTTTACACTCCCATTGTGATTGTGTTGTGGAAGGAATGGAAGCCCAAACTTAGGGGTCCCTCCTTAGGGGTAACTTTAGCTGCATATTAATTTAAATAATCCTGTGTTGGACTGTAGGGTTTTAATAGTTTATAAAAAATTTTATCTTTTGGTCTGTTAGACTATTAAAAAGCCCCGGTATTTTTTTTAATTTTTTTTTTTTTCTTCATGAAATATATTTTTTAAGCTTCTCTACTTCTATTCAGATTATATTGTCTTCTTCTTGTTTTGATTTTTGTATAGCCTGTTTAAATGGTAGCCTACATTTAATTATTTATTTCAAAAATTTAATTTCATACTTTATGATATTAAATGATACAAATAAATAGTCGGATAAAATTATGTTGGAGGAGTAGGGCAAGCTCCCTAACCTTATTTGTGTCCATTTTTACCCTTACTAAACAGAACGCTCAGTTGGACGCGTTGATAAGCGAGCACGTCTATAGCTAGACCCACTTGCACAAAAATTTTTTTAAAAATTTTTATTTTTGGCCCGGGGAACACCCCGAAAACATGTTCAAATCAAACTGTTTTTATGGATTTTGATTGATTGGATGTTGCTTAACGTCTTATATTTATGCAACTTGGCTAATCAAGACGAGAGGGAGGACGTAAGGGTGACGTGGGGGAAAAGGGTGGACAGGCCTGTGCTGGTCGAACCAGCCACAAGCATATGGTGGGAGGCTAGGGTTCCCCACGTCGTGGTCGTCTCCGTCTGTGTCATCATCCGTCCGTGTTGTCCTCGTGTAACCTTTGCTTGTTGAGTTTTCGATAAACTTGCCACCGATAGATATAGCAGTGAGTGTACTTTGAGGTTCCCCGTTTAAGTCTGCTAGGAGATTTAAACCTTGAGACAGTAGATTAAAGAAACCAATCTCGAAAGTACACAAATGTGATTACACTGAATTCTAACACAAATGGATACAACCCACTGCAACACTCGGTCAGTAAAAATATGCCTATAACAATATTTTAGTTTATTTTTATTGTTGGTTGAAATTGCAACGGATTTGCCTGTCTATAGTTGAACAAAGTTGGTTCCGGATATATCAATAGGTTTAGGCTATGTTTTAAATTTCAACACAACACAGACACACATCGCCACCCATAGGGTACCTGACTAAAACCAGAGAAAGAGCGGATATTAACTAAATTAATTTTAATAACTAAAATTTAAAATTAATAATGTATGTATTTCTAGATCTCGATACGCCATCCACTTCTGCTGCGCTTCCTTTGCAAACACACTTAAGTCCAAGAAACTCCTTGGAGTATTTCACAATTCCAGAAAATAATTTCGGCTGAAGTGAACGAATACATTTTGACAAAAAGCCGTGCGACCCGGCTGCTAGAAAATTATTTGTGCGCCTCATTTGTAGTGAGGTAAGGAAGATTAATCCACTCCTGGCAAGGCAGCCTTGGTTCAAATTGCAAATAAAATTGCCACGGCATGGCCAAAACATTTGCAGACCCCGACAATCCAGATGGCATGTTTCGGCCACTATCTGGCGAAACACTAGAAAGTCGAGTGAGAATTGCAACCGGGCAAATGTTTATACTGACAATGGTCAAAAGCGCCACATTCATCAAGAAAAGACTTGTTTCGTCATTTAAATTCTCTCCCTCAACTTTGCCAGCTGGGAAACAGTTGAATCAAGGACCTCTAAATCTCTGCTATCCGAGTTATCGAGAACTTGTCCCAAGACAAACAGCTGAAACACCGCCTAATGTTTAAACATACCCTCTACAAAGGACGATGATAAATGATTAAAGACTGCCCATGGATGTGAAAGGTGCATTTCCGTATCTGCAAAGGTAAGATCACTAATCATGTACTTCTAATAAGGGCATTGAACTGTTACAAACCAAGACAACAGATGATATTTTCTATTTATTTTGTTATCAGTTCTAACTTTTCAGACACTGTAGCATTCTTCAATAACGGATTTTGGTTTCATCTAATGATACATCTTTGAATCTCAATAAGAGCCTATACACCCCACACACCGCAACCAGTGTCTCTTTACACAACCTCATAAAATTTTGCTGCAACCATGTGTGACAAAAGCAATACTATTTTGTTGATTAGACTGCCGCATGGTTTTGTTGATTTCCACGCATTATTTATACAATTGACCCTCAACAACCCTTCGATTCTGGCAACTTTGGTTGTCAGAAGCACTTTCGAAAAGTTTAGTGACGTCAGAACACCACAAATTCATACAGTTTAAATCCACCATTTATATTTCATAACATGAAAAACATATGCTTTTACACCGTACGTATGATTTTATTTATTTGATAGTCTACTAAATGTTATTAATTGTGACAATCTCTTGCCTAAAATAAAATTATAATACTGCCAGTACCTTGATCTTTGACATTGCTCGCAATCACAACGGGTTAGACAAAACACTGCATGCAAAAACTCAATGTATTATACATTTGCAGCTGTCTGCTACTTCTAACATAAGCATGGCTTTTTACACTTCATTTTATTATTTTATACCAAAGTTTCCAATTGGATCAACAATAGAACAATACTTGCGTCAGTTGCAAGTCTAAAATGTTTCTGGCAATCGTAAGCAAATCTCGAGTCTACCAAGAGTAGGAATTATAATTTTACTGTTTGAATCATATTTATCAAAACACTCATTTCCACTTGGAAATTGAGTCACACCCCTTGTAAAGAAACAACTTTCCCCAGAATATGTGGGGATGGGTTCGGGTTTTAGGGGTATTCAACGAGTGGAGCTTCAACTTTGACATCAACTTTCAAATTTTAGGTACCGATACCGATTTTTTAAATTAAAATCATGGATTTTTGAAATGCCCTAGTGTGGCAGATATATTATTACATCTGCTTCATTTCCAGGAACATTAATTATGATGTCACTTCTAGATTATAATGTTACTCATTTGAAAATTCAAAAGTTCTCCATGTGTTTGTGATGCAGGATAAAACAAATTGTGTTCACTAAGTCTTGTGCCTATCGATCGCCATCCATTCCTATCAAAGATAAAACTTACTCCTTTTGGGGAGGTGGGATTAAATGTCTGACTTTCTTTCTTGTGTTGCTACTAGTTACAATATTATTGTTTGGACCACAATGCTAACACTTTTACAATATGACCACTTTTACATTATTTAACACCATTAGTTATAATATGCAGTTATATGACTGAGTAAGTAGACTAAATACTATTTTATTTTACTTGTTTCAGGAGGAGTATTTCAAGCATCACTTCTGTACTTTGATGGGGTTCGATTTTGAAGATCGAGCCAAGCAAAGCACTGAAGAGAAGTTTGGTAATCTGGTCGCCTTTTTAAAGGCAAAATTCATAAAAATGGCGAACACAAGTTAAACACTACGGACAAATGACATTTTCATCAAGGCAAAAGATACCCTCCTCTCCACTTCGAGACTTCCAATAGACGAGCAGCAGAAGCAACAGAAGTCATTGCTTATTAAAGAATATGGGGTATGAATGTTAACTAGCCTAGATAATGTCAGATAGCACACAGATATTTAAGACATCACTCTTGTCTGTGCATGTTTGGGCTTGCAGTAGCCTCGGCCTACACTATATTGTCCATGTTGACTCTCTAGCTTTTTCTCACTCGGCACCACTCTCCAGTCCTGGGTTGAACTGGGACTATTTAACCGGCCCCGGACGCAAAATTAAACAGACCATTTAGGAGTGGTCATCTATTGGAGAAAATGTTCAATTTCAAGGTGGTAATGGTGCAAATCAGTGCGTTTTATAGCAGCACCATAATTACAAAGAATTTTTCCATTGAGAAAATCCCTATTTTTAAACGGGCTAGTCAGCCAATAATGAAATTAACTACTTCAATTTTTTATATTAGGTAGTATTATTTTAAAATTCATTCGACGACTGGTGAGAATTAATTAAGGCCTACATGATTTCTTTTTAAAATCTTAAAGTAATGTATGTAATATTTAATTTGACTCGGCAGTGGCCCACCGGGATTTAGCCCCTGTGCTGGACAGATCCAGCTTGTGGCAAGGTGAGAGGGGGGGGGGGGCATTCTCACCACACTTGGGGAAGTTCTTTTTGAATAGGAACTTTTAAAAGATTCAGATCACAAATTAAATTTTGTTTATGTCTTTTTAAGTCCAAGTTCTTTAGAAAGAAAATTTCTTTATAAACCTTGTAATATTTTGGTTTGTAAGTTGCGGGGTAAGGTTCAATTAAACATGAAGTGGAAAAGTTATGCTTAATACGACTGCAGAGACACTAATGTGAAACTTGCATGTCACAGTTCACGGCGGGCAGCAGGGTCATGAATCAGAATCATGAGGGAATTTGCGGGAATTAGGCCTACTTGGTTGTAAAAGGGATGTTTTAAAGAAGTTTTAAAACGTTTTCCTGAAAATATGACTTGCTCAGTTAAAAGTTTCTCAATTCTGAAAGGGGAAAGGGGTCAACTTCCTTAAAAAAGTTCCGGAAAGCGTTCATTTAGAAATTTCTTCTCAAAGCATGGTTTATCACATATCCGGCCAGAGCTTGCTTCTAGTTTCAGAGTAAAATTCTCGCCTGCATACTAGCTGATGTTTGCGAGATGGTCTTTTGTCTTTGTTACTCATTTTATGATCGTCTGGGAAATACTCTGGGCTTATTCTTGCCTGGGCCCAGGCAGAAAAAGATAATAAATATGCCCTTTTCCCAATCTCCATCAATATTATTCTATTTTTTTCTGTCAAACTAGTAGAGCTTAGGTGACTTTTGTATTTTCACACTCCCATTGTGATTGTGTTGTGGAATGGAATGGAAGCCCAAACTTGAGGTGTCCGTCCATTAGGTGTAACTTCAGGCTGCATATTAATTTAAAATAATCCTGTGTTGGCACTGTAGGTTATAATAGTTTATAAAAACGTTTATCTTTAGGTCTGTTAGACTATTAAGAAGCCAAGGTATTTTTTTAAATTTATTTTTTACTTCATGAACTATATTTTCAAGCTTCTCTAGCTTCTATCTCAGATTATATTTGTCTTCTTCTTGTTTTGATTTTTGTATAGCCTGTTCAAAATGGTAGCCTACATGTTATTATTTATTTCAAAATGTTATTACATACTTGATGATATAAAATGATACAATATAATATCAGTCAGGACAAAATTATGTTAGTGAGGAGTAGGGCAAGCTCCATAACACTTGATTTGTGTCTCAGTACTACCATTGACTAAACTAGGAAACGCTCAGTTGGACGCGTTGATAAGCGAGCACGTGCTATAGCTAGACCCACATTGCACATAAAATTTATGGCGTTTGCGTTTCCAATATTATTTATTATTGCCAAGGTATTTGGGTAAACCAGTGTGTAAAAACCTTTACTTTGTGGATAAAATCCACCGCCATCTAGAGGACCTTGACTCCTTGGGAAAACTATTTAAACTCTTTGGTGACAAATAATAGACTGCTTTCTCGAAAGTATTTTGATTACTTCTAGATGGCAGTGTATTAGATAGAAACTTCGCACGTCTTTTCGTTGCCATGGCAACGTTACTTTTGTTATAATGTAATTTCCATCTACACTACTTATCGGATCAAAATAAAATTTACATATTCTTGACCGGACGGACATTCTAAATGATTTGGCTATCTCAGATTTTGTCGCCGGTTAGTTTGAAAAAAAAACTTTCGATTAACTTTAATGCAACTTTTTAACTTTTTGAACGATTTTGCCACAAAACTAATGGCATTCAATCGAGAACAAAGCTTGCGGATGGTCAAAATTTCAACTCGATCCAAGCCTCCGTTCGAACGTTATCGCGAGACATACAAACAAACAAAAAAAAACAAAAAAAAAAAACAGTGACTAATTTTTCCGGCAGAGTCAAATGGAAACGCTCGCTTCGCTCGCTTAACTAATTAATTAATCAATGATAGATGACTATGAGTTCAATGTATAGCTGATGACATAGTGGATGATAGGTGAGCTTTGCACACATGTGAAGATTATTAACAAACATTTATGCATAATCATTATTGTTATAAATTTTAAGGAGATCATCAAGTTCACACTTCGTGTGCCATTTCCATAGGCAATAGAGGGCTTTAAACTTCTTAGAAACAAAAATATGGGTAGGCCTACCCTACACCTTCAATTACCTAGGTTTACTTTATACCTGCAACTCAATATTCACGAGTGAATGATTTTCCTTTGTTTAGGAAGGCGCGAGTGTAGCAACCATTGAGAGTGATGTAGATGCTCCGAATAACCCCTACATTGCAGTTATTGGTAAGTTGTGTATTGGATTGCTCTATATTAGCAGTTATCTAACTTGTTCACACGTACGTCTACACAAAAGCTTGTAATTAATTAGACATCCAAGCCTTCCACACTCAAAAGCAATGAGATCTAAAAGAACAGCCAAGCTTTCATGTACCCTACTACATTTGCTAGAAAAACCATACCTATGTACAAAGATAGTTGCTTTAGCAGACTTGCATCTGCAAGTCATTAAATGCATCTGTAATTGTTATCAGAAAATAAATATTTTAATTACAATTTTGTACCAACTTTAGCGAGGCGAGCAAGAAACGTGAAATATTGAGTACAAATTTGCAAAACAGGTTTATAAAATAGAGTTAGTTTTGAACACGAAACCTTTAGCATAGAAATGCCGCTCATTAACCACGACTCCAAAGTGAGCGATAAATACTGGGTATTTTACCACTATATAGCTTGCAGGTTACCCATCCCAGAACACATATTTTAATGAAAGTTTGCTGTTTTCTATCTACAAATACTCTTTTTAGTGCTAGAAAAATGTATTTGGGTCATTTGGGTTTGTTTTTTTGCTTGCATTTTATTTCCACGAATCCCCAAACATTATTGCCTACAACCATTCGGCAATCTTTGCGTCCGCATTTTTGCAACGGTAAATCTTCAAGCATGGTTGTTAGAGAGGTATTGACACTCTAAACCAAATTATTTTTTGAAAAGGCTAATTAGTCATAAATTTAAGAAGTAAAAGAAAAAATTTGGTTCCCGTGACGGGAAAAATTGTTAATGCTGATAATTTTTAGCATCAACGAAAATCACCCATAAGAATTAACATTGCGAAGATCTTTTGAGACCCATGGCTTTGAAGGATTTTGCTCTCAGAAAAATATTATTTTACTGCTACACAAAAATCTCTGTTCCCGTGTATTTTGTATATTTTGGTTTTGTAACTGGACATTCAGTTCATTCGCAATGGTTGATTACCAAGGAGTGTAATTTCGTGGCGTATATTTTTGCATGTCTGTGTGCAGTTTCAAAGAAGATTCTAGTTAGTTAGTTATTAGGGTTTAAGGGCACACAGCACTAAGGTTATCAGTGCCCGTATTCTCTTATATAATGGCATGTTCTTTTTAAATCTTATTGTACAGCTGTGTTGATTTCAGGTATTTAAAAACATTGGTTATGTTCTCAGATTCATCAGATAAAATTTCTTTTAAATTAGGTTTTAGTTTAAAATCATTCCTCTCGTCCATGTGTTGAGGACATTCTACTAAAATGTGCTTAACAGTTAAAATCTCACCACACTGCTCACAGGGTGGTGGGTCTTCACCTTTTAAAAGGTATCCTTGAGTGAGATGTGTGTGTCCAATGCGTAGACGGGTCAGAACAACCTCTTCGCGTCGAGAAGAGCGCCTTGAAGAGATCCAAGGTGTTACATCGCCTTTTATTTCGCGAAGCTTATTATTTTGCATGATATGCCATTCTTCGCACCACTTTTCTTTAAGTTTAAGTTTAAATAATGCTTTAAGATCAGGCGTTACGACTAATTGGCAATCAATTTGTTCTTTGTTGCAAGCTTCTTTGGCACTTTGGTCGGATCATTTCCTAAAATACCAGAATGGCCTGGCACCCAACAAAAAACTATTGATTTTTGTTTTGCACCAAGTTTGGACAGTATAAGGTGTATTTTACTAACTAATGGGTGTGTAGTGTAAATTTGGCAAATAGCCTCTAGGGAACTTAAAGAATCCGTGCACACTAAGAATTTGGAGTCCTTGTTATCAAGGGCAAACAGGAGGCTTTGTAGAATTGCAAACAGTTCTGCATTGTTAGATTCTAGAAATGGATCATTTTAGATTGGTATTATCCCAATGTCTGAGCGTCTAAATGAAACAAAGACTTAAGCCACTTTATACTAATTGGGTTGTTACCTATAGGCCTATGTAACAGTGGTGTTGATTGTTTGCCAATGTTTCTAGGACCGCGTCTTCGATGGGCTCGAATAATGACTTTTATGACTATTTTCTCTTTTCTCTCTTGTGTTGCACTATTATTACCAATGATTAATTTTGATTGGGTATGCCAAACATTGGCAAATAATCAACACCACCGCCACATAACGACCCTGTTACTAAAAGTGTCATTAATATTGTTGTTACTTGTTGTTACTAAAATCAAATGGAATCTATTTTCAGGGATCATAGTATGATATGATTGATATCCAATTAATAACTGTAGTAAGGGCTAAATCAGTGGTTAATTTCAGGGCGGACGCGTAAACCACTCTTTTTTCGTGATGCGTCCGCCCACTTACTTTTCAAAATTTTATACAGTTAAAATGTTGTAACACACTTATACTATTTCCAAAAATGTGATGTATGAGTTGTAAAAGATTCTTCCATAATTAAAAGAATACATTTTTTAACGTGTTTTTAGGCGTTTAAAAGTAGCAAATAATATTTTTTTCGCCTTCGGCCATTATAATCTTTGGCAGTACTGGAACTTTACTCCAGCTCACCCGAATTAGTTTTTTAAAGCTGGCCCCCCACCTTTCTCCAGACAATTGTCAATTCCTGGATACGCTACTGCTTGCATTTTTTTTTTTGTAAAATAGGATATAATAAGATAGTAGGAATAACTTTGGTGTCCGCTTTTAACACCCCGGTACACCACTATTGAGATAGAGACACATTTTTTTAAAACTGGCCAAGCCTATAATTTTGATACAAAGTGATATTTGCAATGGAAGTTGAAGGCTTTGAAGAAGATCATATAGATCTACTTAATGACCTCATTTTGATAAATTTATGGACAACCTTCATTGCTACAGGTTAGTTTATTTCTTGAAACCTAGTAAGACCTAGGGCCTAGGCCTAGCCTACTTGGGCCTAGGCCCTATAGGCATTATAAATCCAAAGCTATAGGCCTTGTAGGGGGCTAATAATTAGACCTAGGGCCTAGGCTAGGCCTCCGCTTAGCCCGTGCTGCACAATAAATGTAGCTGCCTATAGGCCATCCACTAAACAGGTCTCTAGGCCTAGGCCTACCAATAGATTAGGGTACCATTTAACCATGCCTATGCCAAGCCCTAGGCTATACCTATTATTTCTACTTCACAAGCTATTATCTTCTGAAAAAGTATCGCCACCCAAGAAGATGGTGGGTTTGCCCAATAAATTTAAATGCTAGACAAATTCGAGGGCATTACTACCACCTGTTTCTGGCAATGAAACATCGCGACCCGGAACAATTTTTGTGTTTATACCCGGATGACGACGACTCAATTTGACAAGCTATTAAAAATCGTCAGACCTTTTTTAAAAAAACGAAGCCACCGTGCCTTGAAACCAGCAGAGCGCTTGGCAATTACTCTCAGGTAAAGCCACCCTGACTACTCATTATAATTAGGCCTCCGCCTATGGCAGTTGAATAAGACATTCCTATATACAGCCTAAACTTAGCATAACATTATCGTATTTGATTATTTTTCAGATATTTGTCTCAGGGGGGAAGTATGCAATCTGTTGCATGGGATTATGGTGTTGGAAAGTCGACAGTAAGCAAAGTAATAAAAGAAACTTGCAAAGCGATTTGGGATGGTCTTTCCAATACGTATTTGCCCGTCCCAGATGCTGATAAATGGGAAGAAATTATCAATGGCTTTTATACACACTGGAACTTGCCAAACTGCTTGGGGGCCATTGACGGAAAATTGGTGACTATCCAGTGTCCAAAATTAGCAGGATCCCGGTATTATAGCTATAAAAAGACCCATGCAACAATTTTGATGGCTGCCTGCGATTTCAACTATCGTTTTACAATGGTTGACATCGGTGGCTACGGGTCCCAAGGTAAGGTTCCTTGGATTATTGTTTTATCAATCGGTTCGAGGCCTCCAAACATTAATATGTTAGCGCGTAGGCGAGAGAGTCCTACAAGCGACCTAGTGTAGGGCGAGGGGGGCCAACTGACGACTAGGTATTCGATGAGGGGGGGGAGGGGGGTGTTAGTGGACTGTATTATAGGATTTTGGAAACCGAGCTGCGCAATAAACTGATATCACTTACCGACTTGCTGTATGAGCTGGGCAAGGTAGCAGGGCGGCAGGCGTGTAGATTACTCAGCTGGGCGGCAGGCGTCGGGGGCGTCGGCGTCGAGAGCGATTATAATGGTGAAATATATACACTAATATAATGTTAACACAATAGAAATAGTTTCCAGGTACACTGTATACGTATACACTGGCGAGGTGCGAGTATAGTGCGTAGAAACACACACGCGTTCTCTACGAGCGAGAGACTTGAGAGCTTCTTTCCGACGGAGCGGCTAAGCGTGCACTGAGGCGCGAGTTGCCGGCATAGTGCTGACAGACGCAATTGCGGGCCGTGATACAGAATACATCACAGCCGGTGGGAAGGATGGAAATTGATAGGAAATCTTATATTGGCGTAAACATGCCGGCCACCAAAATGAGCCAACATTTTAGGGATAATTCTACACATTACTCAGAATTGGGGAACATGAAGAATCCAGAGTCTGAGAAGACTTTTGATAGAGCAAGAAATGAAGCGATCAAGCAAACTAAGAAGCAAATATGGGAAAAACTGTACAAGGGAGCTTCTGTGCAATTATGCAACAGGAAGACTGATGAGCTTGTTCACGGGCCTGGTGTTAGAGCCTGACGGCGTACGTATAGAAGCAACGCGAACAATGCCATCGCGACTGGGTTGCAGGTTGTTGGTTTTCACTGCGAGTGGACCAGCATAGTCTGTTCCGACGTGAGAGCAAGTGCGAGAAGGTTGTACACGAGCTGCTGGGAGGTCAGCCATTCTAGGCTGCAGAGGTTTTGCGCGGAACTTGTGACATGTCAGACATCTATGGATGCGCTGTCTGAGCAGACCACGAAGAGAGACGATCCAGTACTGTTCTTGTATTAGCGCTTGAACGGTGCGAGGTCCGGAATGCAGAGAAATCTTATGAAACAAGTCACAGATGAGAGACGAGAGATGTGCTTGCTTTGGAAGCAAAATTGGTGAGCGTGAGGCTTCAGGTAGCAGCAAATGACGAAGCCTGCCGGCCACCCTGATATTCCCCACTTGGTCGATGAATGGATTCAGAGACGCGAGACGAGACGATCCAGCTTGACTGCAGGACAATCTGCGGAGTTCATCTGCGTAGTAGTGCTTTTGAGTAACTCGAGTCAACAGATTGAGAGCGTCCTGCAACTCAGACGGTTGCAGAGGCCCTGAGGGAGGTGGAGTGCGATTGCGTTTGGCCAACAGGAGTCGAGTGAACCGTATGACTTGGCCAAATACACGTTGAGCGCGGAGCAGTGTGGAGAACTTCTCCAGACACGTGAGCAGAGGATCGACTGCGGCGTTTGTGACGAGGGTTGTGGCTGAAGTCTTCATTTTAGGCAGGTTGATCGGAGCGTCTAGAGTGTGGCCAGAGCGTGGCCACGTTTCAGCTGGTGAACGCAGGAACGGAGGTCTAGCCAGCCACAGAGGGTGTGCCATCAGTTCGGATGGGAGTAAATCACGAGACGCACAGTCTGCGGGGTTCTCTTCTGAGGCGACATGAGCCCAGTTGATAGGGCTTGAGGTCTCCAAAACTTCAACAACACGATTTGCCACAAAAGTTTTGAGACGGTGGGGCGGAGTGGCGAGCCAGGCAAGCACGATCATAGAGTCCGTGTATAGAGCCACGGAATCCAGAGTGAGAGTAGAGAGGGAGGGCAAGGTCGTCTGAACGAGCCGAGACAACAAGAGCGCGGATGACAATTCCAGCTTGGGTATTGTCAGTGGCTTGATAGGAGATACCTTGCTTCTTGCACGCAATAGCGTGGCGTGAGATGTGGATCCGCGTTGTGTGTGCAGGTAGGAATGTGTGACCACAAGAAATATACGAAATTAGTAGGGGTCCTGATGACTCTTGTATTTGGTCCGCTGTCCCTGAAAACGTCTTTGCTAACAGGCTGTGTGGCAAACATCTAAAAAATACCCCAGCCAAACAAAAGTTGGACCCTGTAAGCGTGTAAGTGTGGTAAGCATTGTAGGGCTAATTGGCCTTATAATTTATGAATATTACAAAGCCAGCTTAAGGTCAAATTTCAAAATACTGTTCGAACCCATCCAGTTCTTGATTATTGTAATTGTATATTGCTTAACGTCTCATATTTATGCAACTTGGCTAATCGAGACGACGGGTGGGACGAAAGGGATGACGCGGGGGGACAAGGGGGAGGACAGGCTTGTGCTGGTCAGAACCAGCCACAAGCGTATGGCGAGGGAAGGGGTTCCCCCACGCGAGGTCATATCGATCCTACACGTGAAGTGAATTGAAATTATTTAAAATCGCATTGATGACAGTAGCACATGAACTCTAAGATGTGCAATCATTCGTAGTAAGCGAAATTTAAATGTTCATGACAGCAGTAAATGACACCCACTCCACAAAACTCGTTTTGAGTATTTTAAAGTGCCTCAAGACAAAATTACCCATTGCATAAATAAATACATCTTGGATCAAAAGCCGTGACACGGCCACACAGAGGGCGTTTGTGCGCCTCATCTGTGATGAGATACATCATATTTGTTCACATCCCGACAGGGCAGCCCTTGTTAAAATTGCAAACCAAGTAGCAGAGACCTGGCCATGAACATTTGGGAATCCCCACAACCCGGATGGTAAAACTACTTGTGTGAACTTAATGAAACAAATTGACGCAAGATAAGAAAACATTAATAGGAAAAGCATGTACTCGCCACAGAATCATCACAAGCGTCCACGAAAAACTTAAAAGGACCTATTCGGCCAGGCGAACCCACTACCAGAAAGTTATCCAGAGGGGGAAAGTAATAAAGCACTCGAGAAGCAATAGTTAATAAAATAGACGCATTTTAAGCGACTACATTAATAGACACAAGCAGGACAGAATTAAGAGAGAACTTTTTTGTATTTATTTATTATTTAAACCTTCCAGTCTGGACTGAATAGACAACCTCCTGAAGTGACAAACATTAAACAGAATGATGAATGATGAATGAGAACGAGGACACAGCAAAGACTAGAACAAGCAACACATACAGCAACATAAGCTAACTCCATGTACTGTGGAGGCCCAATCAGACCAGGGAGTAGAGCGAGGACAAAACACGTCCGCCTGGGACAAGAACAACAGACCAACTGTAAGGCTTTCTGCTGTCTGTAGCTGTGCTGTGTGCCTGCAGGTAGTAGTCAAAAGGTGCGGGGCGGCGAGGTCATATCGAAGCTGCTTGCTAAGCAAAGTGACTGGCAATCACCGACACCACGTCATGCGGTGAAGTAACAAGCGCACCACTGTTCAGGATGGCCGGAATAGAATTTTTGATTGGATATTGCTTTACGTCTCATATTTATGCAACTTGGCTAATCGAGACGAAGGGAGGGACGTAAGGGATGACGCGGGGGGACAAGGGGTGGACAGGCCTGTGCTGGTCAGAACCAGCCACAAGCATATAGGGAGGGCAGGGGTTCCCCCACGTCGTGGTTATCTCCGTCTGTGTCATCATCCGTCCGTGTTGTCTTTGTCGTCGCCGTCGGGGAGGTAGTCAAAGGGAAGGGGTTCCCCGACGACGACCCAGAGCTCGCCATTAGTTTCAGAGAGTGAAACTCCTCTATTCACGGGCCAAACCGCGAGAAGGTGTCGAGTTGGAATTTGAAGGCCCGCCGGAATAGAAGAGAAGACGTTGGGCGTCCGCAAATATACTTAATCTTCTTCCACACTGTGCTGGAATTTGTATTATGGGTAATAGTGGAGACGTAGTGCCTCCACGAATTCTTCTTAGTCTGTTTAATGATATATTGGGTCTTTGCCTTCAGGCGTTTGAAAGATATCAAGTTCTCAGTAGTAGGGTAGGTATTGAATTGCCTGTAAGTTTTTTTCGGTCTTTAATTGCGTCTGAGCATTCTTTGTTCCACAATGGAACAGGCTAGTGACACTGTTTACCGGCAGTCAATGGTATGGCAACGGATGCTGCATCTAGTAAACATTGGCAAACTTCAGCCAGAAGTTCGTTGGATTTTTGGATTGGATATTACTTTACGTCTCATATTTATGCAACTTGGCTAATCGAGACGAAGGGAGGGACGTAAGGGATGACGCGGGGGAACAAGGGGTGGACAAAGCCTGTGCTGGTCAGAACCAGCCACAAGCGTATGGGGAGGGCAGGGGTTCCCCCACGTCGTGGTCGTCTCCGTCTGTGTCATCATCCGTCCGTGTTGTCATTGTCGTCGCCGTCGGGGAAGTAGTCAAAGGGAAGGGGTTCCCCGACGACGACCCAGAGCTCGCCATTAGTTTCAGGGAGTGAAACTCCCCTATTCACGGGCCAAACCGCGAGAAGGTGTCGAGTTGGAATTTGAAGGTTAGTTGGAATCACGAAAACGAGTGAAGTCTACTTTTTGCAATGCAGACTCACTCAGGTCTTGATATTTGCCCCAATCAGCTTGATGTGATTTCCATCGTTGTTCTGGGCGGAACACTGGTCGGTTGTTTGCAAAATGTATCTCAAGTGGAAAGTGGTCACTACCGTGAAGATCATCCAATGTAATTACCTCCCAAGTCCAGGGACAGGACGGTTGTGCACATTATAAGATCTATTGCCGATATAAGGTTCCAGTGTAAGAAGTGAAATGTGTCAACTGGTCCGAATTTAAGAGAGAAACGTTTGCGTTCTGCACGAAATCTGCCACAACATCGCCTCTACGGTCTGATGTCGTTGAGCCCCAGTCTACATGGTGAGCATTAAAATCAAGGGACAAGTCATGATGGTTATGGCCATTTACCATTTTTATTATTAATATTGCTTCGTTGTTTTTGAACGAAGATGAAAAGAATATTATTGTGCACCATTCTCTGGTAGAAGAGGAGGAGCGCCGAATAGCCATGAGTGGGAAATGGGAAAAAGGGGTAGTTGCAAGCGAGTGGATGGACAAAGAAGAGAGACGCCTGGAGCGTGAGCAGGAGCTAGAGGAAGTGTACGAAGCTAGGTCGTGGTTTGAGAGGTATCAGATGGAAGCTGTATACAGGAAGCACAGCATAGGAATAGGGAGTCAGAAGAGGAAGCAGTGCGTATGTATAGGGAAGCGTCTGAAGAAGCAGAAGTATAGGTAGCGGCTGAGGAGGCACTGGAGGCACGTACCAATGTAACCAATTCAACGCTGGGAACTGCTGAAGCATATTTAAACCTATTATTTATTAAATACGCCGTACGAAACAGCGCCACCGAAAACATAAATACAGACCTTGTAAGAGATGTTTAGCCATGGATTGCACGCTGAATCCCACCACCCAGCCTGCTCGTAAAGAGGAGATGGAAGAATAAATATATATAGTAAGGTCATAATCTTGAATTCCGTGACCACTTTTTCGCAAGGATGGTTTGACGATTGATTTGACTACTATGGACCATTTAGAAAAAAATAAGCCCCCACATGAATACAATCCCATATGCCCAAAAAGCTGAGTCTTCCCCCCACCCCCCCCAATCCGACCCGCCACAGCATATCGCCTGATATTTAAATATTTACCTACTTAATAACATTTTGCAAGTAGGCCTGAGTGAGATAGATATAGTTAGTTATTGGGGTTTTAGGGCACAAAACAGAAAAGTTATCAGTGCCCATCGAATTTTCTCATTGCTAAATAAATATGAATTTCAAATTGAATTTAAAAGGTTTACTTTGCGTAAGAAATTAATAACGTTATCGCTTGTTGTGGAGTTATCTGATAAAATTTAGAATTTTTTCAACTGCTTCGGTGCTTGCTACGGCTGCAGAACTTTTAAGTTCAAAATGCAACATTTTAATTGTAAAACAAAAATTGGCATGCAAGTTTTCTGTCTAGGCATGTAAAGTTCGGCTAAGCATGCTATTTTAAAACTAAAATAAAAAAACGTCGAGCCCTGGCTCAATTTTATATTTTTCTGAAATATAGTTTTTGATGTTTGGTATTCTTTGCAGAGGTGGTGTAGGCCTATCAAATGACGGCAAGCATTTGGAGTGGTTTGAACAACCAAGAAACGAGAAAGAAGCAGATACACTAGATTGGCTTCAAGGCAAGATTGAGACCGAGTTAAAAAATTTTGGAACCAATAGACGTAAGAGGTAATTACTGGTTTCAAACGAATGGCGGGCTTATAAACCATCTATGCAGATTCTTTGGGGAGTCTCATTACAATGTGAGTTTCTTTCCGCAGGTTTGAGACCAGCCATATATCTGTCTTGGCAACTAAAAAGTCAGAGTCAGCCATGTGTCATTTCAACACAAAATATGCCAGTGGAATGGTGCCACACAAAACACATCATATTTTATATAACCCCTATAAGTTAGCGTGCTCGCTTTTCTACATGCGCAACATAGACAATGCGGGGGATATCCAGTTGAGACATAAACGTCAGTCTCATCCCCGATTCAATTGCAGACAAAAGAATCATAGATAATGCAGTACATCCCTTAAATTCCAACTTATATGTAAACCAATGACTATAATACTAAATCTTTGCTTTGATGGTTTTAAGAAACATGCACAAGAACGGGCTGCAGGAGCCGAAGTAAAAATATAAAAATAGCGTATTTCCCCTACTTGCATGCAATATTAAGAGGCTTTAAGATTTTTTTTTAATATGAGGAAGTGTTACAGTATGAAAAATCACGTATTTTTTTTTAATTTTCGTATGTAGTACTTTTATAACAAATTTTGATTTTTCTATTTGATAACTCATGTTACAACGTAAAGTAACTCATATTACGCTAATTTATAATGGTAAAATTACTATATGATAAGTGTCTAGAAAAAGATGAATCTTAGTGTAGACCTTGTTAAAAACATAATATAGTTAAAATAAAAAATATAGATAATATAGCCCTAGGAAGTTTAAAATAACATACAAAAGAATTTAAGTATTTAAGGCATTCATTTCATTGAAAGCAATTATTTGAATTCATAGTGTTCTCAAGAATTAACTAGCACTAGGGGATCAATTTTAGTAACAAGTTTATCTCTTGAATAATATGTTCCATCTCTATTTGCTTGCCACTTCTATTAAGACCCACTTTGACCCTACTTGCTGCATGACGTCAATTTTGTAACCAAACTTTTGCGATACTGTGTATCGTTAACTCGGCCAGGGTATAGGTTTCTATAAACAGCAGTGGCGAAGTGTCGGGGTAGGCATTGAGACAGTGTCTACCCTACTCAAAAAATTAATAAGGAAAATAATATTCTAAACACTGTTTCACAAGTGAGAAATGGTTTCCAAACGTACGCAGGCAAACTGCAAAGCAACGAATGAACGAGTAACCTTTCTGCGCGGACGTGGTCTTTTTCCATGCCTTTGCACTACTTCTTGAGACAGCTAGGATTCTGTCTCCGAGCCTTCCCCTATTACACCTACAACTCTATGGCCCAGCGCTTGTCCACCCCCTTCACTTCCCCTCCTTCTTTGCAAGTAGCATAGGCTAATGAGACATTGTCTCCACACGCTTCAGCTCGTGTTTCGGTTGCATTTTTGATTGTTGCGCGCATGGATACTATTATACACTTGTTTGGTTGGGCTTGAAGAAGTGTTACAGCCTCATAGCTTGAGTTGTTTTGTTATATTTAATATTATTCTGATTCTGACATGGCTCTTAAATTGCAAAAATATAATTGGGAGGATCGTTTTGGAATTGGGGGGATAATTGGGGGGATTGGGGGATTGGGGGGAGCCACAAGCATATGGGGAGGGCAGGGGTTCCCCCACGTCGTGGTCGTCTCCGTCTGTGTCAATCATCCGTCCGTGTTGTCTTTGTCGTCGCCGTCGGGGAGGTAGTCAAAGGGAAGGGGTTCCCCGACGACGACCCAGAGCTCGCCATTAGTTTCAGGGAGTGAAACTCCCCTATTCACGGGCCAAACCGCGAGAAGGTGTCGAGTTGGAATTTGCTCTCCTCTAGCAACAAAATATTACTTAATTAAAAATTCTGTACTTTTGATTGTGAATTGCAATAATTTCGCAAAAAGTGGTTACAAGCTGATTAACCTTGAATTTGGCACATGACACACACTATAACTACATAACTTTTTTTATGCGATTGACAGATACACAGGAAGAACGGACTTGCGTCGGAATAGGCGAAGGAATGCCTACATCAAAAAGGCAATACGGATGGTAATGTCACTGCCGCTGCTTCCTGCTTTCCAAATTGAAGACGGTCTGTCCAAAATTTGTGACTACTGTATAGCGGAAGGGATCTTGTCTGCTGAGCTGGAAGGACTGTTTGCTTACGTTCAGGACTACTGGATTGATACGGTAAGTTTTTTTACTTCCAATATCAAGAAAATAACGAACTTCGAAATACATTATAACTAAAATCGGTATGTTATGTGTGGTTTTCATGTGTAGGCGTAAAGATTTCGTTACGTTAGTTAGTTATTAGGTTTAAGGGCACACAACACAAAGTTAAAAAAAAAAATATTGAAGCAAAATAATGTTGCAATATTTGTTGGACAAAAAAAATGCAATTGGATACTTTCTTTCTAGTATGTAGCTCTTGCGCGAATCATTTACTGCACTTCCCTTATTTGCAAGTGTGTGAAGGTGTGAACGATTGGGGCTGTTTGCGACGAAAACAAACCCACTCCTATTCATGAATCAGTTGACCATCAGTCTGGCCTAAGGTTGGATTCTATACTTTCACAACAGAAACCTGTTATAACAAGAAGTCCATTCTATGTTCAACAAAGCTCAATACTCAACACTATATTTGGGGGTAGCCGGGTTTCCGGGAGAACTGTCGCGAATAGACACAAATTGGTCAACTATTAGACTACACTGACACAAAAGAGCCAAAGCACCAGAGAGAAGGGGGAACGCATGGCACGCACACGCTTTGCGACCATCGCATTACAGCGTTAGCAGGTTCAAAAATAAACAATATTGCAATTTATAAAATGTCGGTTTCTGTTGATGTGTTTATATCATAATGTGTGTCAACAATCACAACAGACTGCAGTTACTAAAGGATTTGTTCAGGCCCCGATAAATTAGTTGCGTTAGCGCAGCGGTACGCAAAGTGTCGAAGGTTCTGTGACTGCATTGTCAGGATGGATTTTAGGGGTAACCTTTTAACGACCGCCACATAATAAGCATTCGAGTACTATCCTTCTAGGAGTTATGATGTTACTTCTTGCATAACGGATTAGGAGGGCGAGAGAGAGGGCTAGTTATAGAACGAAGTATTCGATTGTTCAAAACACTGTGCATTATGGTCATGCATTCTCAGTCGGTAGTGTCAGTCGCGTTTCCGAAATGGAAAGGGGAGAATAAAGTTCCTACCATAAAGCACTTTAGCTACTGATGGATGAGACAATGATTGTTCGCATCATGAGCAGGTTGCTGTTGTATGCGGTACGTAGACAGTAAGCTAGATGTCCATGAACACGCTTATTTTTTGATTGGATAGCTTTACATCTTCATAATTTATGCAAACTTGGCTAATCGAGGGAGAAGGGAGGGACCGTATGGGATGGACGCGGGGGACAACGGGGGTGGGACAGGCCTGTGCTGGTCAGAAACCAGGCCCACAAAGCATATGGGGAGGGCAGGGGTTCCCCCACGTTGCGTGGGTGTCTCCGATCGGGTCATCATCCGTCAGTGTTGTCTTTGTCGTCGCCTTCGGGGAGGGTAGGCAAAGGGAAGGGTTTCCCCGACGAGACCCACGAAGCCGCCAATTAGTTTCAGGGAGAAAACTCCCCTATCGGTTTCAATGGACAAAAAAAAATTAACGCTGAATTGTTCTCGAGGGTTTTATAATTCAAATCAAGGTGTCAAAAGACGAGAATATTTGACCCAAGGCCTATGATGGGGAGGAAAACATGACTGGCTCTCAGACTGGCGTGAAGGAGAAGGTTAAGAAATGATGTGAGAGGGACGTAGGCCGACCAATAGCGTAGCGGTACAAGTTTAAAACAATTATTTACTATTTATATGACACCTGGTATGTTACCCACGAACTGACGCGTGGGAGAGTGACAACAGCTGAATGTGATCTAGATGCACCCACTGAGAGGGGAAGCGTTATCAGCATACTCCATCCCAGGATCAGAGCACGAGATTGTGCCAAATGGGTTATTAATTTCAGCTAAAAATATTTGAAGGATGTACTTGCTGATTAACAAGAAGATATAATGACTGTATATTTGAAAACGAGGTTTCAAGACAGGCTTGACGAACATAAAACCTACTCGTTATTAGTTATGGGATAACACAAAGATACCATTCACGGCAACTTACGTAAAAATTCCGTGCTAAAAGAATATAGGTTATTCAGGCTTTGTCTGGGGTTGTCGATAGCAGGGGGCAACATTTGCATTTGTGGTAGAATGATTATGTGTTTAGTAGGTAATGATTTGTGCGTCAATGGTAAACCCATAATTACGGAACTGTAAGCCTGGGGGGATGGTGAGAGTACAAAAACCATACTGGTTGGGTTCAACCATTGACTGGGTTAGAGGAGCGTGTTATGGATAAGGCATTGCGTTGTTTTCACCCCCAGATGTCTTGGATCCACTATGGGAAGACATCTCGGAAGCCAGCGCGAGCGAGTCGCTGACCGTCGCCACGCAAAACACCACAAGAGGACACACAGCCGACAACACGCCAAAACACCAACCACAGTGCCTTGTCAATAGGAGCGACAGGGTCACCAAACCCACCAAGGACCGGCTTGTTTGGGGGGCCACGAGGCGCCCACGAGCAGGTGGCTACGAGCAGCGGTGGATGTATGCGGTAATGCGGGGGTGTCGCGGCTGCTCAATGATGTCGCCACCGGTGGTATTTTGTGATGGCGCTGAGACAGATCTTATGGACCGACGCAAACCCGCCACACGAATTGGCGCCACGCGTAAGCGGGGAGTCGTCATGCTCGCTACAGTAGACGGGGCGCAATAGAGGACACTAGCGAGTGTCCCTGCGGGACGTACGGGCCACCCGCGCAACCTGATTTCAGGGAAGGTACGTGTAATTGCATTGGTTTTCTTTCGCGTCTTTTTATGTATCTGGTTTGGTATATGACGTATTTTTTGTTGCAGGGTATATGTGCTAAAGCCAACGGCGTATGAAAAAATGACGACAATATTTTTTGGTTTAAGCACGGAGAGTCACCCCAACACGTGGCCGGATGGGGGGATGACAACCGCGACACCGCGCCATTGGTGCGCGAGACATCCGCATCGGAACACATGGTGTCAATTTGGCTCACACACGGAAGTCACATTGCCACAATGAGGTGGTCAAACACCATAGATGTCGGAAGAAGTGCGCACACGGTTTGGCGGCGAGAGAGAGTGGCCAAAAATTGCGGGCAAGTGTTGTTAATCTTTTTTTTTAATGTGTCCAAACGTGGGAATACATTGAAAGATAAATCCACCATACATCACTAGATGAATTTCATAAGAGTTTTTATGACACAACTCGCTTGAACTTTTACCCCTAACCCCACATTGTTTTTCCACTTACATTCACATTCACAACTGAAAATTTAATACATCAAATCAATCGTATCACTTTCTACTAGTCACTTGTTGCAATTGCCTAAATACATTTACTGGTTTTGTTTGTTGTTGATAAAAAAAAAACAAACGTAACGTTAGTGAGCCCTGTTAAACATTTGATCAATTGCTACGAAATGTAGCCCTAATAATCTGAACAAAAAAACATTTGTTTTACATTGCAGGAGGAGCATCTTATAAACATTTAGAAAACCCTTGTGGGATTCAACCCTTTTACACGGAGAGAGAGAGAACGAACTCGTACACATCATACCAAACCACATCATGTGACTATGAATTCATGATAAACAAAAAAAGCCCGAAATCTGCTAGCACTAAAAAACGGTGTAGCAGAATTGCAAACTGCAATGCTGTTGGAAATTGAGGTTGACTCCCTAACAATGAAAAACTCAGATGGGACCGTGGACACCCCCACCCCAGATCAAGCTTCTAATAAGCTACGGCTCAAATTTCTTGACTGTGTTGCTATGTTGAGCAGTCAACTGAAGCAAGAATCCTCATCAAGTCTAGAAATGTTATATGAGGTAGCAACATTAATTAAGAGAAGACATTTTTTTTTATAATATATAATTATCATTGATCAGCACGTTTACAGCAGTTAAGTGATTAAGTGTTCAAAACGTATTCCAAAGGTTTCTACATGTTATAATATTATTTATAATAGTATCACTATTTGCAATATGTTAGGCTTAGGAACCGCACTATCAACTTATGCAACTAGGCCTAATCGAGACGAAAGGGGAAGGGACGTAAGGGATGGGACGCGGGGGGGATCAAGGGTGTCGGACAGCTTTTGCTGGTTCAGAACAGCCACAGCATATGGGGAGGGCAGGGGTTCCCCCACATCGTGGTCGTCTACGGTCTGTGTCATCTCTGTCCGTAGTTGTCATGTCGTCGCGTCGGGGAGGAAGCCAAAGGGAAGGCGGAAAGTTCCCCGACGACGACCCAGAGCTCGCCATTAGTTTCAGGGAAAAATCCCTAATCACAGGCAAAACACGAGAAGTTGCGAGATGCGATTTGATGGCCATAACAGCCATTAAATTGCAATCGTAAAACAGTATGTGTAAAATGTGCGGAATCGCAACATAAACAGCTGCGTATGCTAAATGTAAAAATCGCCTCACCAAAAGTGTGCCAACTGTCACGAAGGACACCCGGGCTAGCTACATGCAGTGTCAGTATACGCAAGACAGTCTAGTCTGAGAAATCAAAACCAAAAACAACAGGTTCTGCACCAAGACTCCACGACACCAAACATTGAGGGAGCGACTTCCTCCTCTCCTAAAAACTATCTGCCAGAGCCCACTCCACAACAGATCCGCGTGGGACCACGATCGACTAGTGCGCACATCCAAGACCGTGGAGCGGAAAAGCGGAAGGTTCTTACACAAATGTTTTTCAGAACTAAAAAGGCAATATTTTGGTTTACCAATAAACATGAAGAATATTGTGACCATGCTCAAATAAACAGTGTCAAAGTACTGAAGGCCCCTGACAGGCGTATCTAAAATGGTTGCCTAATCAAGCTCTCTAGAGTAGTTAGTAAAAAAGGCTAACTCCAACAAATTAACTATCTTTTCGGGAACTGTTAATTCCATATCCTCAAAAAGACAAGGTCTCCGAGCTAGAAAGCCGTCCTTAATGAAACAGAAACATTCATATACTAGGTCTGGTTACTACTGCTACTTGAACTCCAAGATGTGTTTGATTTAAATAACTCTTCAGTGAATTAAAGATAAGTATTTAATAAAATTAAGGGAATAACTCTATTACAACAACAAAAAAACAGCACAGGAAACCCAGGCACCACTATTAGTGTCGTTCAACCTTAATCTCGCCACTGAACAGAAGCAGAACATCCGAACCAAAACAATAAACTGCACAACCTGTGCGGAAGGAAATAGACAGAAAAACAACCAATCGAAGACCACAAACGATTTACTACATACACAAAAACCGTGCAGTCTGGACAGAACAGACATTCTCCTAAAGAAAACAGACATCAAACTAAACACATTCAGCAGAAACAGAAGCCAACGCCATGTGCTGTAGTAGACAGAAAACAACAATGAGACCACAAAACGCTTTACTAGCAACAAAACCTATCAGTCTCGGACAGGGGAACAGACATTCTCTTAAAGATAACAGACGTCATAAAATCGAACACATTCAGCAGGAAAAAGAAAACAGAAGCCAACGCCATGTGCTGTAGTAGACGGGAAAACAACAATGAGACCACAAACTGCTTTCTAAGACAACAAAACCTTTCCAGTCTCGACCAGAATCAGACATTTCTCTTAAAGATAACAGACATATAACCTGACATTCAGCAGAAACAGAAGCCAACGACATGTGCTGTAGTAGACGGAAAACAACAATGAGACCATAAACGCTTTACTAGCAACAAACCTTTTTCCCAGTCTCGACAGAACAGACAATTCTCATTAAAGATAAAGACATCTAACCGAACACACATTCAGCAGAAACAGAAAGCCAACTCGTCATGTGCTGTGGAGTCCGTATAGAAGAGCGGAACTAAGAGCGGAAAAAGAACAACACATAAAACGGTCAAAGCACATCTCACATTGAACAGAACCTACGCCACTTTCTGAACATCAAACTCCTCAGACTGCACTGACGGAACCAGACGGAGCACAACACGAGGCAGAACAGAATAAAGAGAGTAGAGAACTAAACCTTCCACGTCTGGACAGAAACAAACAACCTGGATGAAGAAAGCAAAAATTACACCAACTTAATGAATGAGAACGTAGACACAGCAAAGACTTGAACAGCAATACATACAGCAGCAACAGTAGCTAACTCTATGTTACTGTGGAGGCCCAATGAGACAAGAACGAAGAGCGTGGACAAAACACAAAACACGTCTGCCTAAGACAAGAACAACAGCCCGACTGCGAGGCGAGGCTCTGCTGTGCTGTGTGCGTGCCGGGTGCAAGGTGCGGGGCGGCGAGGTCATATCGAAGCTGCAAGCAAAGTGCATTGATGTTTTTCAAATCGTGTTGATGACAGTGGCGCATGTGCTTTTAGGTGTGTAATTAATTTGTTTTTAGTAATATATGAAGATATGTAGTGAGGCTAATCGCGACGACACTATATTGTTGCCAATATCACATTTTCAGGGATTTTCATTTTACTATGGACTAACTTGTAACATTGGTGGCATTTCACTTCAAAAAAGTAAAATAGATAGATAGGGCCATGCAATCAATCACCAAGTGGCATTGCCTTGTATGCATTGCTGTATGAAATGTTCATAATCACTAGTCTAATTCTTAGTAGTTAGTCTTTAGGGCGCTTCAAACGGCAAAAGATATTCGCGCCTCAGCAAGATATTTAAGTTAATACGTATGAATAAAAAATACGGTTAATAAGGTTAAATGTGGTTTTCATAAATCATTGTCATGAAAAAGAAATGCCAAGGCGATATATTAATTGTAGACAGTCAAATCGGGAATGGGAAAAAAGGTTATACATGCTAAAAAGTTGTCATATGTAGAAAAGGCCAAATTACCAAATCAGAGCCTAATCAAATCATAATCAGGAAAACGTTGCCAAAGGTCGTATAATTGAATAGCAAGTCAACATGATCATTTTTTTTTATTTTTTTTTAATTTTTTTTTATTACCTATAATATATATAATTATATATATATATATATAAGTTAGTACTTTTAGACAGAGTAATTAAAAAATGACATACACCGGCCAATACAACCCTCCTCACGACGAGAAAGTATGGGAAGAAGGGGGTCCGCACCTGTCCAGTGAAAAGGACAGGGCATCACACAACGCAGCTTATTATTCTGCAAAAGCATTCCAACAATCCCTGACCTAATTTCAACATATGTTCTTGAAACCCAGTGTGGACATCAGGACCAGGTACGAGGTCAAAATCAGGTAAGATGCTTTTCGTTGCAGCTTTGGCTGCCAAGTCAAGCCTCCTCGTTTGCCAGAGGATACCTACATGACCAGGGACCCCAGCATGTAACATGATTTTGTAGCCTCTCGACATGAAGTTTCTCCATGAAGAACTTTTTCTGAATGTCAATTAGCTAAATGGTGAGTAAGAACCAGACGTGGAGTGCCTTAAGTTGCACTTTAACTATCTGAAAGCCATACATGAAGCTTCCACATCTTGTTTTCCATAATATATTTCAAAGCTTCTCGTATGGCATACATTTCAGCAGTAAAAACAGAACACATGTCATGAAGTCTGAAACCAACACCACTGCCGCCACAATAGTAAGCGCAACCAACCTTCGAGCCTGTTTTAGATCCATCAGTGAAAATGAATTTAAAGGTACGGTATTCGTGACAAATAGCTTGAAAACTACGTTGGAAAATTACATCTGAAGTTGTGGACTTATTATATCGGCAAAGTTCGAAACGAATTTCAGGTTCCGGAAGTAGCCATGGAGAGTTTTGGCTCAAAACGAAACTCAATATATTGGGAACATCAAAAATTTAAAATTCACGGATTTTGTTGCTGCTACAAAGATGTGAAAACTTTGAACCAAGTGCGGTGCGGCTGTGGCGCAAGGTGTTAATCTCGCAGTTCCTCCCGGAAGTGTTATGTAGTTTATAGCCGCGACAGATTATTTGGAAGGTCGCCAAAAACTGTTTCCAACAACACGTCGTCGCCCAAAGGATCATTACATGTATCACTATGCCGATTTAATTCTTATTTGATTGGATATTGCTTAACGGCTTATATTTATGCAACGTGGCTAATCGAAACGACGGGAGGGACGTAAGGGGCGACGCGGGGGGACAAGAGGTGGACAGGCCTGTGCTGGTCAGAACCAGCCACAAGCGTATGGGGAGGGCAGGGATTCCCCCACGTCGTGGTCGTCTCCGTCTGTGTCATCATCTGTCCGTGTTGTCATTGTCGTCGCGGTCGGAAAGGTAGTCAAGCCACTAATCAAAGTATGGACAATGACTACAACTACAACTACCCCAAAGCCGCCACTGGTGTTGATTAGACTTGTTTTGCTATTCCATACGGATACTATTTTTTCTTTCTATATTTTATCAGGTTGGATAAAGGCAGTGAAACGAATCTTATTTCAAAATTTATCATTATTATAATAGGTTCAAGGCCGATAGGCTTGTGCAGAATGTCACTACAAACCAGGCCTAATGTTACATCGGACGAGTAGCTCAACTGACTGGAGGCAAACGGAAGAACCTCATAACTTCAGGGGGCTACACACACGCCTGTATGGGTGCCGGCCAAAATCATATATGCGGACCTAAGTGGCATCTAACTCCGTTGAGAAGACTAAAAAAGAGTAGTCCAGGTTTCAACTTGAAGCGTGTATTAGAGAGGCGTGAAAGAGTCGGGGCCAAGCGTCGTATCGAGTTTTCTAAACCAAATCCAAACAGGAAACGTTGCGACGCAAATGCTGGTCCTGAGAAGGACTACGGACCCGATGCAGCCGACATCGACGTAGACGAAAGTCAGCTCAACTCCAGGATGGAAGAGTTGTTGAAGAGTTTACAACTGCAAGTAAATACACAGAGAAAAGTGCTGCGTTAGAGAGACACTGTAGGTCAGCGTGAGAATCCCCAGGGGCGAGAAGCGCGCAGAAATAGAATAACAGCTTATAAATTTGGCGTCATTTGCAACCGACGCCGGACAGCCCTACACGATATGCCACAATCAGGTAAGTTTCGACACTGTATATAATACGAATCATTTGAATAACGAATGAATTTAATTTCTCTTTATGCCTATACTAAACGTTTTTCAACCGTTTCACAGGTAAAATAGTTGCACGCAAAGCCTTTGTCATCGAAGGCCATTCAGTATGGGATCGACAATGAGCAAAGGGCATATGGGATCGACAACGAGCAAAGGGCAGTAGCTGCGGCTGCGTATGAAAGCAAAACCGGCAGCACAGTTCAAAAGTGTGTTCACGGTGTGTTTGTGGCCCCGAGCTAGCCGTACATCGGAGCTAGTCCCGATGGCCTGGTAGGAGACGACGGTCTCATCCAAGTCAAGTGCCTCCCTTCTATCGGGAATCAAACGCCAAAAGAAGCTGCTGCGTGAAGGACTATAAAACAAATACAATAAAATAAAATAAATAAATAAAACAACAGAGACGGACACAAAGTTGGGACTTGATAATCCTATTTAGCTATTTAAACAATTATATAAATTAAATGTACAACTTGATAAAACAAAAACCCAGCACAGAAACCGAGCAACCACGTTGTTTGTCAAGGCTCTTATCTTGTACTGAACAGAATCTAACACTGACCAAACATAAAGTGTACAACCTGTGCGGACAGAACAGACGGAGCACACCACTGCGATAACGAACGCTTAACTGAGCAGCAAGACAGAGTATACTGTGAAGAAAACCTATCAGTCTGGACAGAACAGACATTAAGCTGAACACATTCAGCAGAAACAGACGCCAAAGCCATGTACTGTACTACTGTGGAGGCCGAACAAGAACACAACGAAGAGCGAAGGCAAAACACGTCCGCCTGCGTCAAGAACAACAGACTGACTGCAACGCTATGCTGCTGCTGCTGCGCTTACTGTAGCCCGTGAAGATGGCAGTCAAAAGGTGCGGGGCGGCGAGGTCATATTGATGTTGCACGTTAAATGCATTGAAATTATTTAAAATCGTACGTATGTTAGTAGCCCATGAACTCCAAGATGTGTAATAATTGAGATTTAGAGATGAAATGTGTAGAGAGGTTCATCGTAATGATATTTTATTTTCGCAAATATTACAATATCAATGGATTTTACTATCGATACGGACCAATTAGAACACAATGTCAAACCGTCAAACCGAGTGCATTCCTTACAGAGGCTTGCTTATCATTTAAATTGCGTCCCATGATGCACAAACCTACTCGCATCTCATCATTGCGCTCTACCCTCATTGACAACAAGAGCATGGCCACCTTCAAATTAACAAGTAGGGTTACATTCCACCATGTTAGTGAGAAAGTATATTTCGGACAAGTTTTGTTTTCTGAAGAGTAGGATCTGAATTTAATTGTTTACAGTTTGTTTTCCAGTCACTGCCAATCGTGTTCTTTTCGTGCCGCTAACGTAGCACTTTTGTGTAATAATCCTATTCAGATATTCAAACCAGTTATTTAAATTGAATGTATATTTATACAACATAAACAGAAAGCAGCACCATTATTGTCTCTAATCGCGCAGTGAACAGAAGCTAACACCGACCAAACATAAACTACACAACCTGTGCGGACAGAATAGACGGGGAACAACCCCGAGATTGTCGACGTCGATGGGATTAGTTGACACCTTAAAGAGTAGTTAGTTAGTTATTAGGGTTTAAGGGCACACAACACTAAGGTTATCAGTGCCCGTATTCTCTTATATAATGACATGTTATTTTAAATCTTATTGTACAGCTGTGTTGATTTCAGGTATTTAAAAACATTGGTTATGTTCTCAGATTCATCAGATAAAATTTCTTTTAAATTAGGTTTTAGTTTAAAATCATTCCTCTCGTCCATGTGTTGAGGACATTCTACTAAAATGTGCTTAACAGTTAAAATCTCACCACACTGCTTGAAGCGCCTTGAAGCGATCCAAGGTGTTACATCGCCTTTTATTTCGCGAAGCTTATTATTTTGCATGATATGTCATTCTTCGCACCACTTTTCTTTAAGTTTAAGTTTAAATAATGCTTTAAGATCAGGCGTTACGACTAATTGGCAATCAATTTGTTCTTTGTTACAAGCTTCTTTGGCACTTTGGTCGGCGAGATCATTTCCTAACATACCAGAATGGCCTGGCACCCAACAAAAAACTATTGATTTTTGTTTTGCACCAAGTTTGGACAGTATAAGGTGTATTTTACTAACTAATGGGTGTGTAGTGTAAATTTGGCAAATAGCCTCTAGGGAACTTAAAGAATCCGTGCACACTAAGAATTTGGAGTCCTTGTTATCAAGGGCAAACAGGAGGCTTTGTAGAATTGCAAACAGTTCTGCATTGTAGACGCTGTATATGGAATGGAGTTTAAAACTGAAGTTGTTGCTCTCCGTGCAGCATGGCCACCTTCAAATTAAGAAGTAGGGTTAATTTCAATTTCAATTTTTTATTAGGACAAATTGTACATTTTATGTAACAACAACACAATTTTTAGTGTATGTGTCCTTTAGCTAAATAAAAAAAAAATGTTACAAATACTAATATAATGAGAAATTGACATAATATGTAATACATTGTAAATAATAATAATTATTGAAAAGTAATAAAATAAGGTTCATTTCATTATATTATAGTTAATCAATAATATCAAGTGATAACAGGAATTTCTGTGAGTGTATCATTTAAGTAATCAATAAGATAATAGTAGGCTTTTAGAATTAAAATTTGTTTGAGTTCATGTTTGAAACGGTCATAGCTTGAAATGTTTTTAATGGATTCTGGAAGATGGTTATAAAGAGATTTATGTAAGTAGTCTGAGTTTACTTGTCCAAGTTTTGTGTGATATGAGTTTAGCTGTAGGTGATTTTTTTTACGTGTGTCATGATCATGGACATTTGCATTTACTGAGTAGGTGTGTATATATTTTTTAATTACTAATATTGATTTGAAAATGTATAAACATGAAATGGTAAGGATTTTGTGGCGTATAAAAAAAGGTTTACAGTGTTCTGTGGGATCAAGGGAACAAATTGCTCTAATTGCTTTTTTTTGTATAATAAAAACTTTATGAATGTGGGTCGATATACCCCAAAATTCAATTCCGTAGCTTATATATGACTCAAATAATGAATAGTAGCATATTTTGGCTGTGGGGATGTTACTTATCTGCTTGATGGTCCTTATAGCATAACAAGACGAATTAACCATGTTAGTGAGAAAGTATATTTCGGACAAGTTTTGTTTTCTGAAGAGTAGGATCTGAATTTAATTGTTTACAGTTTGTTTTCCAGTCACTGCCAATCGTGTTCTTTTCAACATCATAGCAAACTCGTGCCGCTTACGTAGCACTTTTGTGTAATAATCCTATTAAGTTATTCAAACCAGTTATTTACATTGAATGTATATTTATACAACAAAAACAAAAAGCAGCACCATTATTGTCTCTAATCTCGCACTGAACAGAAGCTAACACCGACCAAACATAAACTACACAACCTGTGCGGACAGAATAGACGGGGAACAACCCCGAGATTGTCGACGTCGATGGGATTAGTTCCCAGCAAACAGAACAGTGCGGGCAACTTGCGGGGCCCATACGGGCAATGTGGGCAGTGCGGGCTATTTGCGGGTTACGGGCTTCTTGGTAATCGCCCTCATGTTGCCGTTAGGGCGGTATATGGGCGAGTTGAAATTTGCCCGTATAATTTAATACCCATCTTGCCCGTATCTTACCCTGAGGGCAAGATACGGGCAAGATGCGGGCATCATGGTTGCGGGTGGAATGCGGTTAAGTCTCTATCTCGCCCTAAGGGCAAGATAAGGCAAGATGCGGGCATCATGGTTGCGGGTGGAACACGGGCTAGTCTCCTTCTCGCCCTAATGGCAAGATGCGGGCATCATGGTTGCGGGTGGAATACGGGCAAGTCTCCATCTCGCCCTAACGGCAAGATGAAGCAAGATGCGGGCATCATGGTTGCTGGTGGATTACGGGCTAGTCTCCATCTTGCCCTAACGGCAAGATGAAGCAAGATGCGGGCATCATAGGGCTATAGTCAAAATTTGGTAGGCCTACAGTGTTTATAGTTATAGCCAAAACCTAAAACCCTGTAAATAGTTTTCGTTTTCCCTCCCAGTGACACTCTTTTGTAGGCCAGAATCTACGACTAATGCGCAAGAACATATATTTCTTCGAGCGGTCCTAGTAGGCCTAGGCTCTATAGCCACCCATAGATTGGTAGGAACAGTTTAGCCTCATTGCCTTAGGCCTATAGCCCTACAGACAATAACGAAAGAGCACAACAGCAATGGGACAAAATAACAAAATTAGCCTAGCCCTAGGCTAGGCCTAGGCCTTTAGTGTAGACTAGGCCTAGGCCTACGCAGACTTCCAATTATAGAGAAATGGTCCAAAATATCAGATTCTAACAATCAAAAATAATGTACGCTATATGGTTTACCAGAAACAAGACAAAACACAGGCCTAGGCCTAGACTATAGTCAACATAGGTAAATGTGTCAAACCATGGTCAAACATAACCTGGCAGACAGTTTTACTGTCACAATTCATGACAACACATAATACAAACTTACTAAAGAAAAAATCATTGTCCATTCGCTGAAACTAGGGCGGCACATTAATTTTAAATTTGATTGCATATTAACTACTTTGAAGTGAATCTTTCTGCACAGAAGACATATATTTTACAGACGATTAGGCATAAGGATTCTTTCGCATTCACCTGTTATTATTAAGTTTACTACTAGGAAGCTTCGCAAACGCTTTTTCAGGCGCGTTGTTGGATGAGCGTATTTGGTGCATTGAGCTGCCATGTGTTGTGCGGATTTTCTGTTGTTCTGTGAAGGTACCTACTTAGTTGAAGATTTTTTTAAATTAATTCAAATTCAATAAAAAAAGCTTTAATTTTAAATTTTTTTAATTAATCGTAATTTTTAAAAATTAAAAAAATCGTAAAATTGCAATTTTCATAAGAAATAATTATTCGATTGCGCTCAAAGTGCACACGAATATATTAACTCATAAAATTAAGGTTCTGTGAAAAAATCATTACAATCGGATAAAGCATGTAGGTGTTATTCGTCAAATAATTGTTTTAAAAAAGAAAAAAAACGTAAAATTTCGATTTTATAAGAAATAATTTTTCGATTGCACTCGAATTTCACACGAATATTTTAATTCATATAATTATGGTTCGGTGAAAAAGTCATTAAAATCGGATAAAGCATGTCGGTGTTATAAGTCGAAGAAATTTTAAAAAATCGAAAAAAATCGTAAAATTGCGATTTTCATGAGAAATCATTTTTCGATTGCGCTCAAAAACGTGGTAGTTCTAAGTTCAGAGATTTCGAAGGTCTCCAGAAAATTTTATCGCAATTGGAGTATCGGTTTAGCCGGAATCGTGTTAACAAACAGCCAAAAATACAGAAATGGAAAAAAAAGGAAAAAAACATTCTGGATTTTTTTCTCCGGTGTAGTGAAACGGAATCTTCGATTCGCTCGCTACGCTCATCCAAAAATTACATCGGATTTACATGGATTTACATTTAAATAGAAAGGAAAAAAAAAAACTTGGGTCCGGGTGGCCTATAATATGTTATTATAATAATGTTAGGCTATATTACGTATTATTGACATGTAGGCCTACATTACACAATCTATTTTGATTGTCTTTGTTTGTGTTCTGTAAATTAATAATTACGAAAAAAACGAAATAAAATTGTTCTCAATGCTAATATTTTAAAAAAAATGTTTCTGGTGACTAACAATAAGTCGGGTTTTTATCATGAGGGGTCGATCGTTATATAGCAACATATACAGCATATACAGCATATAACAAACTTGCCGAGTGACAGCAATTGCAAATTTTAGAAGCCTTCTTTATGTGTTTATGTGTTGATCGAGTAAATAAAATATGAAATATGAAATAAGTCAAGTAATAATAGTTTACAAATTGAAGGTACCTATACTTAATTTTATGGTTTTATGGCGAAATTAATATTTTGGCAATGAAAACATTGGCTATATAAGAGGGATAGGACACATTTGACAGTTTGGCACATAACTATTTGCTCGGCCAGGAAGCATCCGATCCGACGTAGCCTACTTGAAACTTTCCAGAAAATTGACAATAAATAAAGCATAGTACATGGACAGCGCTACTGTCGTAGATTATCAATATTTAATGTTTATCAGCCAGGATCAATCCTCGAATGTGGTCAATTTAATCAAAAAACCTGGAAATCAATTTAGGCTAATTAAAAAAAGTGTAGCACTATACGTAAATTTTAGTTTTTATTATTAAGATTTTACTATTTTTTTTATTTATTGCTTGTCACATGAGGTGCTATCTGACTAAGCTTACTTGTCTCCTTACTCAACTTTAAATGTACCTAGGCCTACAATTCAACTGTGTTTGGATGGTTTAGGTACATAACTCTTCGCACATATTCTCCTTAGAGATTAGATTAATTTGTAAAAATATTGTCTTAAATGAAGAATAAACTTATCTTATCTTATCTTATTGTTATAAATCGTTTAAAAATGATTTCTTGAAAAGTGTTGTCGCAGAGCCCTAGTTAATCCAATATCCTTATCCATTTTAATGTTTTTAAAGGGAGCGCCATCTACGAAAGCTAACTTTACACTGTCACCAACCTATTAGGCCCAACTAATTTAAGTTCTGTGATAGTGATTTACTCACCAAAACCTCTCCGTGAATTTTTTTAAAGTGCAATTTGAACGGCTTGGCCTATTACAAGGATTATTTGTATGTAATTGTCAATGAAAATGTTATATACATTACATTTTTAACACAAACTGATATAACATATTTTTCTTTACGTTGGTGCTTGACTAGACCTAGTCTGATCTGAAAGAATGTCTTCGTCTGGTGCCACAAGTCTGCGCGTCTCAGCGTCCTTCTTAAGCGTCCTTTTGAGTTTTAGTAGCGTCATCTAGGGTAGGCTAGCTTCATTCGGTCCTTACAGTTCAGAGAGCCCTATTTGGTGAAATCAATTGTAGTGAACTTGTGGCAGACTATTTTGCTGCCTAAGCTACATCACCAGTGTGAAGAAACATTGGCCTAGGGGCTAGAATAAATTGGTAAGTCTCAGCAGATTTTATATTGCATTGTAGGCCTAGCCGGTACTTATTCGGCTAGGGGGGTCCAACTTTTATATACACTGTAACGAAAAGGATTTCGGGTGCGCTCTTATCGATTATATCCTAGAACTAGCGCGGCGCACTGTAGCCAGCGGAAAGTTCAGCTAACCTAACAAAAGTACACCTTTACTTTAACATAAGTATTAACAAGGCAATATAGCATTGTTAACAAGGTGTACAAAAGTTGGACCCCCCTAGCCGAATAAGTGCCTTGTAGCCTAGGCTAGACCCTACCGATTGTATATTGTTGTTTTCCTAGCCTACTAGGCCCCTAGTCCTAGCAGCTCTAATCGGTGGCAGCAGTGCGATTCTGTAAAATAGTCGCTATGATAGCGAAAGCGATCACGGTTGATATGAAATATCAATCGATCTAAATTATCGTTATCGACCTGATTCTGTAAAATAGTCGCTACGGCCGCCATTTATCGTATCTTGATAGCATAGCATAGCGACTCCTTTTCATTCTCGTTATCATAGCGATCCCTATCATTTTTACAGAATCAGTCGACACGCAAAATTGTCGCTAAAGTGCCGGATAACGATCGTTATCTTCCATAACGATTTTACAGAATCAGATCGCTGGTTTGTTATTCTTCCGTTCTTTCGGTTCCCTTCTGAATTAACCCTACATAGGGCTAGGCTAGGCCTAGGCCTAGTTTTTCCCTTTCAGTTTTTTCTTATTTCTCCCTCATCTTGCCATGAGCCTACGCTAGGGCCTAGCCCTAGGAGAGTGGCTCACGTCCCGAAAGCTGGGATTTCTGAAACCTTGATGTGATCCCGAAAAACGCAATGCGCATGCGCGGGGACTTTTTCTTTTCTTTTCTGTTTTGGGATCGATTACGAAGTTGTGAAAAATATCAACAACTCATCTCGAATGTTCCAAGTCGCGCCGCAATAAAAGTGTGTTGGTTTTTCATGCTTATTTCATGCTTTTTAGTATCGCATAAAACTATTATTAGGCCTATACCAGGTAGGCCTACCTAGGCCGGTACTCTTTCGGGGCACTTCTGTACTTGGCGGGTCCCAACATTTTTTTCAATGAAAACATACGCACCCGAAATCCTTTCTGTTACAAAACTACTTTCGTTAGGTTAGCCAAACTTTCCGCTGGCTACAGTGCGTCGCTCTAGTTCTAGTATTTTTGAAAAGAGCGCACCCGAAATCCTTTCCGTTAGTGTATAAAAGTTGGGACCCGCCAAGTACAGAAATACCTGTTTCGAATGGTGTGCCCCAACATTTAAACACGGTAACGGAAAGGATTTCGGGTGCGCTCTTATCAAAAATATCCTAGAACTAGCGCGGCAGGTAGGCCCTGGTAGTAACTAGGCGGAAAGGTCGACTAACCTAACGTAAATAGTTTTGTAACGGAAAGGATTTCGGGTGCGTATGTTTTCATTGAAAAAAACAAGTGTTGAAAAGTTGGGGCACCCCATCTTAAAGAGTGCCGGTCCTCCCCCCCTTAACCTTCTTTTCCCAGCAAAAATTGTAGTGAAATCATTTGCAGAAAAACGTGGACTAGAAATAGAATGGTAAAAAAAAAGTCCTAGGCCTAACGAAAATTTGAACCGCCGACCTTCCGCATAGAATTCGGACTCGCTACCACTCTGCCACACTGCACTGTGACGTTCGAAGCTATTGCCTAAGAAAAAAATATTCAAATACAATAATCGGTGCGGTTTATTTAATTAAATTTCTAATAAAAAACTTAATTACCATCACATTACAATATTTTTTCTTGCATTATATTGTTTTAACAAAACCACAATTCGGTCTAGAATCAGATTTTGGATATTTTGCATCGTTCTCAAGATATCACGAAAAAACTGTAATTTTGCGACTATCCCATCCCCTTCATATAAAAATGCTTAAATACAATTAATGTTTGGTCCCTAGCAAGTAGGCAGGCTAGGCTTAGCAAACTCTGTCTGGATTGGAATACGAATGAAATCCGAAACGGTACCTAATCAATCCTGTTGGTTTATATCGATTGTGTGGTCATTGTATCACTAGGCCTAGGTATAGGCTTATATTTTCTACGCAGTGTAGGCTATATTTGTACGGTAAGCCACACAAATAATTTTGCACTTGGGGCCTATCATACGGTCATCATCGTCAACACCACCTTAGGCCTAGGCCTACATGTTTATAAACGATTTACATCCACAGTGCGGTATATGGCAGAGTGGTGGCGGGATCAATTTCAGTACGAGAGGATGTTGGTTCAAATCTCGGATCAGGATTTTTTTAACGGAGTGGAAAGTCGTACAGTCAGCCGTATTACTAGTGCAAAATTAGTCATACAGTTATCGACGATACCACCTAACTAGGCCAATAGCCACAAACATCACAGTGCATGCAGTGTGGCAGAGTGGAAGCGAGTCCAAATTCTATGCGAAAGGGCGGCGGTCCAAATCTTCGTTAGGCCGATTCTTTTTTTTTACCATTCTATTTAGGTCCATGTTTTTCTGCAAATGATTTTACTACATTCGGCATTCGGCCCCGTCACAAATGCAATTCTAGATGAAAAAGTGTTTAGAAAGTGCTAGGCCTAGGCCAGCCTAAAAAGGACTTTTGTATAAAATAGCATCGTTAGGGCTCTAGGGGCCTAAAGGTCTTGAAGGGTTTTTTTGTTACTAAAACAGCAAAAAGAACGAGGCCGACGACATTTAGACCTAAAAAAAGGACTCGCGTTTAAAATTGCAACGTTAAAGGTCTTGAAGTTTTTTTGTTGTTACTAAAACAGCAAAAAAGGACGACGGAAGGACGACACTTTTATTACGGCGCGCCTTTATCCAATCAAATCATTGGCCGTATGACTAAATTTGCACTAGTAATTTTTTTAATTTTTTTAAATTTATATATTATAAAATAATACGGCTGACTGTACGAGTACGACTACCCACGGCCTTTTTTTAACCATTCAAGACACACAACAATAGGCTACTAGTACTTTGTACTAGGCCTATTGTTCTGCAACAGATTTCATTAGGCCTTTGGTGTCGTTGAGGCCACAAACACAATCTACATGATCTATCTAGGCCCTAATTTTATTTTATTACTTAACTGACAAAACCTATATATGTACTATGTATGTATCGATTGGTGAATAAACTACTCTACTCTACTCTATGAAATGGACATTGAAGAATCCCTAGTCCACTCTCATCACAATGTTGCCACCAACGACAGCGTCAAATTGTCTAATAAAAATGAAAAAAAATCCGGGGATATATATATGTGCCTCGGACCCGCATTGCCTCCGTTCCCTCCCCCCTCCTCCCCCCCCCCCCCTATTGTACAACATCATATCATACCAAGGTATTATACATTTTCCGGGAAAGAATGTAGGCCTACCGGTACCGGTACCTATATAGATAGACTGTACCTATACCCATAGGCCCTACACAATTTTTGTTTAGCACCAAGAATGGGGTCCCACATATTGTTTTCCCCCAGGGCCCCTGATTTGAAGTTACCATACTCCTAGTGATGGGATGGGGGGATTTTTTTTTTATCAATAGCCTAGGCCTACATAGTACCATTAGGCCTCCTATGGCTTTTTAGAATATTTAATTTACAGTTTATTATGAATAAAATAAATAAAATGGGCCTACTATGACACATTATACGCAACGTGTATATCAGGTGACGTGACTGGTACAGTGATCGCCCGATCGGTATTGATCCTATGGCATACCCTACAAACAAAAGTTAAAAATTAAAATGATAAGCTATACTTTTATCTTTCCCATGTTGGCTGCATGCAATATCCATCATTGTCCAAGCGGCTAAGCCAGGTCATACTGCAGTAGGCCTACAAACTGAGGCATAGGCCTATGATAAAACAAAGTTCAGTTTTATTTTTTTAATCTGCTAGGGTAGGGCCTACCTTACCTAATAGATATAGGCCTACACTAGTGTCCTTTAACCCACTTACTAGTGGCTCATAATAACTTCACTGTGGTCAACAATTATGTTTGGGCCTCCCTGGTAGGCCGGTGAAAAAAACAACACTTTTGCCATGTTAGCAACTAAGCCTTTTTAGGCCTAGGCCTACCTAAACAAAGAATAGGTAAACAATCTTTCAAATTGTTGAAAATTTTCAATGAAAAAGGTTTTCATGAAAATTCCCATCACTACAGTACTAGTTAAATGTCACTGTAGGCCTACTCAAACCTTAAAGAAAGGGCATGTTTCAGAACGTAGGTAAATAAATAATCCCAGGAAAATGCAGGCAAACAACAAATGTGGCCTAGAAATTCTTCTGGGATTGATTGGTACGTACCATGATTGGCTATATAAATGGTGTTAGTTTTTTATCATAGGTAGGCCTACCAACCAAACGGAAGAAAATTTACATTGTTTTTTGTTGTTGTGACAATTTATTTCATTATATCAGCCGTATTTAATTATCAACTATGAAGTTGGTGAGGAAATGCGGCTAGATACAATATAAATTTGTTCTGCAAAGCAAAAAAAGTTTTTAGGCTTATGCTTAAAGGATCGTTCACCTCTTTTGTAAAGGTTTTCCCAAATATCTATTTACCTAAGTAGACTCCATTTACAACAAAGTATTGACCAATAATAATCGAAGTTATGCTAAATTAATTTTTAAATATGCAAAGAAATTTCCTTCATCTCCGCCACTTAGCAGTTTTTGGCAACAGCACACTAGTAGCGACCGTCAGAGTGTCGAGGCGAGCTGCGTCATCTTATTGGGCTATCTCTTATCACGCGACACGCTTTGAGGAGGGTGGGGGATATGACATTGATACTCGCTTTAAATTAGGTAAAAAAAAACACATGTACATCTCTCAACCCCGCTGAGATGGATTTTGTAATTTCTGGATTGATTTACATAACATGTACCTACATATGTTATTCACACATAGCAAAATACAATATTTGCGACCTAAAAATTAAAATCAATTATCGTACAATGCCTATACAATCTTGTAATCTCGTGTATAGAGCAGTCATGTCACTGTTTACAATAGAATAAGCAGGAGAAGGTGAATAGCAAACCAATAGGGTCACTGATATACCTAATATTGTTTATCTTTTTACGGCACATTATAGCGTAACACGCAAGACTTATTCGAAGTCCCCGGTTCGAATGCTCGATACTTACCACTGGCAACCCTGACATTTATGTTTAAAAATACGAAAACTGACGCCAAAGATTATGAAGGCTGTTAGCCTTCATAATCTTTGCTGACGCTATCCCATTGCCACTTTATTAGCAGTATGTTTTTCAAAACAAGTGTTGTGTATTGTTCTTGATTATGAACGCGGGCCTTCCGCTTTTTTTTTAGTAGAACAGATTATTTTGGCAGATTGACTAGGCCCGGCAACAGCCTTCATAATCTTTGGCCCGGCCTTGCGCGTTACACGCCGCTAGTGAATGTGCTGTGTTGCAACACATCGCCAGCTTCAGAACAGTGACATCATTGTTCTTGAGCGCGGCGATGAATTTAAAGAGAAAGACCCCTATTGACATTTGGGAAATGTAGGTATACAAACTACTTACCGTAAGTGTTTATGTGTCTGTTTGATATTAAGACTTTCTTGTTAAAGAGGTGAACGGGCACTTTAAGAAGAATGTAAACATAGGCCTAATAGGCCTAAATAAATTAAATATGCAGAAGAGGTTGATCGCAGCCTCGCCGTGCGCGCATAGCGGCGAAATGTGGCATTTAAATTTCGAGCAGATAGTTCGAATTGATGGCGAACCAACTTTGATATTTGTGGACCTTGAATCCTATTTTTTTAATTAGAACACAAACCAAACTTTAGGTTCGAGTTCTAAATTTGCAAGTTCGCACAACCCTACTAAATATGCTTAACATATCATGTTAATATTGGCACCCAACTGCAAAACCCTAAGAAACCCAGGTAAAAGCATTCACGTCAGTTAGGGATGCACACGATAATCGATATAATCGATCGATAATCAATAATGAATATAATTTTGATAGGCCCTAATCGATAACCAAAATTCATTATCGATAATCGAAATATCAAATAATTGGTCAATAGTGGCACGAACCAAAACTCTATAAAGATGGAGATTATCTCACGTTGTGCCTTGCACTGGCTGGGCTGATGGTGTCACACTCAAAATTTATGTTTGGAAATGATGTAGGTAGGTAGTTGATAACCGAAGCCAAACACAAGACATCGAAGACAGCGAGGCAGCAAATGGAACGCTATTGTATTGTTTTGACTTACACTTGAGGTTCCCCCCTAGGCCTATATGCACAGGAACAGGCTTTGTTGGTGATATCGATCTTATCGATAATATCCATTCGATAATGAAAAAAGTATCGATGTGCATCCCTAACGTCAGTAACTCCCTCTTTCTTTAAGAAGAGGAGTAGGATACTTACTTAGGTTATAGGCCTACCTTTGTAGTAATAGTCTATGCCTATAGTGAATTTTGATCTACTAACTAGTCCCTATAGCAGGCCCTACATTAAACTCCAATGTTTTGGGGCACATAACATAATCTAGCGGCTGGGCTAGGGTAAAACTCTAGTATTCCACCACACAAGAAATGTGGGGTTCGTGTAAAGCGTGATAGTTTTATATTTTTTAAATCACTTCTTGTACTATGTGTTTCTAAAAAAATAGCATTTTAGTTAAGTATTCCTAAGTCTTTTCAATAGCCTATGCTACTAATCCTAGGGAGATGCCTACACATTATTTAACAGTTTTCTTCATTCTTTTGCAGGTCTTGGAGCTTTTTGTATTCGACAATGGCAAGCATTTCTCAACCTAGATCTGTTGTGGAATCTAATACAAGTCAAGACTGCGTATCAAATGACACACCAAAATTAACTGGGTTTCTAGGCTGCAGCCTGATTAATACAGATTCAGGCATTAAAAAGTAGGCTTCTTCCACAATACTATATAGGCCTACAGTCTTCTCTTGTAGTATGTCTAGTGCATAATAGATTAATAATGGATGATTCAGCTCTCAAATTGTCTAAGGCGAGATATAAATCTGCATGTAAACGACAACGATTTTGTCAAAGAAGCAGGGCTGTTCAGAATCATCTGCGTGAGATTGAATTCAATGTTTTAGAGCAAACTGTTTGCTTCTATAATCATACTCAGCCAAATTCTTCTATGGTGGTCGAGTATGGTTCCTTGGATGAACATGAATTTATGCCTTCCACTTCCAGTCCTAATTTTAATATTGATGAAAAGGTAGACCTTGTAGTAACCAATGCATCTGAGGTTGAAGATGGGACTAGTTATCCAATTTTAAACTTATCTTTAACTGAAGACTCTATTGAGGATAACTGCAGAGTTTATTTGTCTGAAACTGACGATGAATTAGAAATAGATATGCCTATAAGTCTAGAAGAGAACCAGTTTGTACCAGAAGATATGAATGAAACTGAAGAGAAAGTAGAAGATGATCAGGTTAAACCTGGAGCTAGTGTTGGGGAATTTGTGCACAAGTGGTATTTGGAAACCAATGTTACGCAAAGTGCCCTAACTAAACTTCTTAAAGGTCTTAAATTTTGGCACAAAGAATTGCCCCTAACAGCCAGGACACTAGTCGGAACCCCAACTGATATTATTCTTACAGAAATGGGAACTGGGGAGTTTTATGACTTTGGTTTGGCCAAAACCATCTTGCAGGCCCTAGGTAATTTTCCTGTCCCAACATCGAACACTGTCAATCTTCAGTTCAACATTGATGGTTTGCCGATAAATAAAAGTAACAATAAACAATTTTGGCCCATTCTTTGTATTATCAAGGAGGATCCACAATTACAGCCATTTGTTGTTAGTTTGTTCTGTGGTACAACTAAACCACCAATTGACGATTTCTTGGAAATATTTGTTAATGACCTTGGCTGTCTCATTAAAAATGGGCTCATTTACAATGATCGCGTTGCCCCGCTTTGTGTCCGTGTACACTCCTTTTGCTGCGATACACCAGCCAAAGCGTTTGTTAAATGCATAAAATCTTATACTGGCTTTTATGGATGTGACAATTGTGAGCAGAAAGGAGAACACAAGGGCAGAATGACATATCCAATTATGGATGCTGCTCTGAGAACCGACTTGTCATTTATGGAAATGGGAAAATGCTGAGCACCATAAGGGTATCTCTCCGTTGGCAAAGCTAGGCATTGGTCTTGTGACTTGTTTTACACTGGATTACATGCATCTTGTTTGCCTTGGTGTTGTGCGTAAATTAATTATGGCATGGAAGGACCGAAGTAGTCCCCAGCGCTTGCTGTTGCGAAGTGTGGAAGTGCTCAGTTCTTTGCTGTTAGGCGCACAAGAGGTTTGGCCAACGGAGTTCAACCGTAAACCAAGATCATTATCTGAGGTGGAACGATGGAAAGCAACAGAGTTTCGGCAATTTTTGCTCTATCTTGGTCCTGTTGTACTGAAAGATCTTCTACCACCAGACCTTTATAAGCACTTTATGCTACTTTCTTGTGCAATTAGTATCCTTGTTTCCAAAGAACTTAATAGAGAGTTCAATGTTGAAGCAGACCAGTTGTTAAGAAAGTTTGTTTTGGATGCAAGTAATTTCTATGGCAAAGAATTTCTTGTCTACAATGTTCATAGTCTCATTCATTTGAGAAGATTTGCGGACCAATTCGGCACGTTAGATAACTTTGCTGCATTCCCATTTGAAAACTTTTGAGGGTCTTTGAAAAAGCTTCTACATAAGTCTAATCACCCTCTTCAGCAGGTGTGTCGGCGCTTAAAAGAACGTGAAGTGGTTAATGCTTGCAATAATCATGGTGCCAACAGACCGGATACATTTGTTGTAGTAGAATGCAGCAAAGTTGCTCTAAAAAATTGTCCTGTTGATGGCATTGATGGGAGTTATTATACCAAAGTGGTTGGTCCATCATTCAGACTTTTACTACACATAAACGTGACTCATGTGCGTACCTCGACAGTGGTGCAATCGTACAAATTTCCAACTTCATGGTAAATGATTCAAACAAATTACTTCTCATTTGTAAAAAGTTTGGTCTGCAGTCAAATTTGTTCTCTTATCCTTGTGAGTCAGCTGATCTTTCTATTTATAAAGTTTCAAATCTCTCTGAAGATTTGTACTCATATCCAATTACTTCTGTCGTTAAAAAAGCAATCCTTCTTCCGTACCGAGAGAGCATTGTATGTTTTCCAATGCGTCATTAGTAGGAACAATTTTATGATAGACCTTAATCAGTCTTGGGTAGTAACGTAGCGGTAGTAATGTGTCACAAAAACAAAATAATTACTTTCTCTGTGACAAAGATCGTATCGTCATTATAATTGTAACACACTCGGTAACGGGCTCAGTAATTTTGTTACAATTTTATATGTTTTTTCATTATGCTTCTAACGCGTTGCTTTTTGTTTTTTGCGTACAGCTGTTTTCACTCTTCTTTTTGCTAATAGTATTAAAAAGGTGTGAAATGGGTTATTTTGCCGCGTCGCGTGTTTACACTTACTAGTTCCATCGTCAGGACGAACCCACTGTAGTTCCGAAACGTCAAACTTGCGCACTATTAAGTGTAAACACGCGTCGCATCAAAATTACCTGTTTCACACCTTTTTTAATATATTCGGTCCGCAAAAGTCTTGAATGTTATATAGGCCAATATATAAATATAATATACCCTATTTCTTACACCTTCAACATAAGTCGGATCAAGTGGTGGTTAACTATACCAGATTTTCTAGGGCACACAGAGTTTATTAACACCAGCTTGCCAGGCCTGTCATGTCCTCTTCGCCTTCAAATTCTAATTCTAATTATAAAATTAAATTGCTAGGCCTATGCCTTGCCTAAATAATCATGTGATCAAACAGTTTCCGCCGAAAATTCTCTGTAGTTCAATAATAATCTCTAAATGGCAAAACATTTTATTGTAAGAATGTACCTGGGCCTACTTTGGGGCCTACCTGGGCCCTAATTGCACATGCTAGGTATCAGTTGCGATTTATCCCAGATAAGTTGTGATTGACGCCGTGATTAATTTCCACTGGCAATGATGAAAGCCTGTTTTTTTATAATAGTAGTAGGGGCTAGTATTGTTGTATGTCCATTATTTTTCTACCTATCAAACAAAAGTGAGCATAGTTCAACTTTCACAACAGGTGTTGTCTAAAACTGCTGCAAAATTAAATTTACCTTTTAGCCAAAGTCCCATGGATGAAGAGGCTAGTCCTTAGGCCTAGCTACAGCTTACAAATCAAGTTAACTTTCCATGCAAATTGTAATGTATGTTGGTCTTGTGCTATGCTTAACTACTTGCCTGGAAGAAGTAGCTTCGCTAGCCTACTTTTTTGCTTTTTTTTCAAATGTGGCGATGCCACTTCTTTTTATTGACAAAAAATTTGAGCATTATTTTTCACTTCATGTCTGTTTATAAGGCGTGTGCGGGTACTTGATTTCTCGATCTTGATCTTTCTCGATGCTACAGCTATATTTCACTATTTTTATCCCCTCTGCCAGATCGCTTTATGACTGACTCCCCCTGCCAGCACACCCCCCTACCACACCTACAGTACCTACCCTGTGAGTGTGTGGAGGAGGAGGGAGTACTGTCAGCAGACCGAGCAGGGGAGATAGACCGAGGTAAAGCCTTTTTAATTTATTCAAAGAATAAGAATACAAAGGACATACAAAATTACATGTGTAAAAACGCATGTAGACGTACATGCATCGCGTCATAAAAAAAGTGGCGCGCACGCGCTACTCCCCAAGACTGAATGTAGGCCCTGTTGTATATAATTTGTATTAGGAGCTTTGTGCCCATTTGTAAAGGAGGCAGGGTGTGGGATTTTTTAATTTTTATGGGTTAGTGTATATTGGTTTGGTTCAAGGATTATGCTCGGTTTTTGTGTCAATTGTTTGGAAATTGTGCATTGTGCACTTGTCTTCGGCCTAGTTTCTACAGTCTCCACACATTATCGTTGCAGACATTACTTTCACGTAGTGGAATTTCATGAAGACGAGGGGTCACCCGTCAATGTGATATCCAGCGCATGGATTACAACAGATGGCCAGTTCTGCTACTGGCCTACATGCTACAAAGACGATGCCTCTAGGATGAAAGCCGTTTATAAGCATTGCCCTCCAAACAAGTCGACATGGGTAAAGTGCCCAATAACCCGGAGATACCACCACAGTAAGTCACATTATTTACTAATTTCACAATATAAATCGTGGAATATTTTCATAAAGTAGGCCACTACGAATATGTTTCCAGTTTAGATTGCACTTGTGACTGGCCACTTTTTGTCAATTTACTCCAGTTGCAGCCAATGTACCTTATTTGATCTTGTAATTGGAATATCTAATTAGTAGGTATAGCCTGCATGGGCCTACACACATGAAAAGTAAGAAATGAGTCACTAGTTCTAACTGGTAGGCCCTATAACCTTTTTTAGGATTGCATATTATGTACTAGTTTAAAGGCCTCTATGCTAAGTAGGGCTTAAAAAAAAACTTGCCTGTCTGTGTGAATATGTAGGCCTCCTACCACAATGTGCCTTACGTGTGTGACGCCGCTTAGCCTATTACATGTGGCTATTTTAAAATTTCAGGTTTAATGACAGAAGCCATCAACAAGATGAAAATGTTGGAGAACGATGGGGCCATCCCATCGTCGGATGGTGGAGGTGCTAAACAAATGCACCTGAGAAAAAGGAAAGCTAAAAGAAACTTAGATTTTAGGCCTACTTCCCAAAATGTGAAACTTCTTCGTAAAGGATTGTCATCTAGGACTATGCCTACCAAACACAAACCTTTGGTGTCTTTATCGAGGAATAAAATGATGTCCGCTAGACCCTCACCCATTGTTCCAAAACCTTTGGTGTCTTTATCGAGGAATAAAATGATGTCCGCTAGGACCTCACCCTCACCCATTGTTCCATCCGTTTTATCGAGGCCTGAAATGCCGTCCACTAGGCCCTCACTCTCACCCATTCATCCATCCATTTCTCCACCCGTGCACTGTTCCACCCCTGCCCAAAACTCTTCCTCACCCACCCACTTGGTGTTGGAAAATGTTCTTTCCACCCCTGCCCAAAACCAAAAGACTTCCTCACCCTCCCACTTGGTGTTGGATGGAACACCGAATATACCTTCCTTGCAGTCATCCAATCCAACCGCTCGCGGACCTTGCCTCAACTGCGCAAAAAATGAAGGTGAGTTTACTCGGATATCTTAAAATGTTTCATTAACTAACAAACATGCACGCAGTGGGCTTAAATTCCATGTTTTAGATGTAGACCCTAGATCCTATTTACTATTGGGTAAGCTGAGTCTTTTCCATTATCAGTGAAAATTTCTTTAGGCCCTATACCATCTAGGTTAATGTTATTATTATTAATAATAGGTCTAGTAGAGAATTAGTAATCGTTAATTTTGTGGGACATTTTGCTGTGTTCAAATACTAGAAAGAAAGCCTCGGATATAGCTGCTCCATCGGAAGTTTTTAGATGGTGACGTCACCGGTGGGCTAATTCTAGCCAATCGGCGGCCCCTAATTTAAAATACTGATCGCTCATTGGCCTGCCCGGCCCCGCCGATGCCGCCAGCATCTGCATTCTTTCGATAGAGCAGCTATACCCGTCGAAACGTTAAGACTTGCAAGTATTGAACCACACAGCAAAATGTCGTGCAAAGTTTATGATTTCTTATTTATTTCTGGCTGTGAAAGTATAAACTGTGAAATAATAATTACTTGTAATTTTACTTCCAGCTGCATTTGAAAGGATGTTCGGTCTCATAGAGGACTTGACTAAAGAAGTAAAAATAAACTCCACACTTTTACGATCCAGGAACGAATCTGGAATTAATGAAGTAGGCCTACGCCCCGTTAACAATTTAAGTGTGGAAGGTCTTCCATGCACTACTGTGGAAGACTGTGGAAAATTAAACGAACTTATAGCCAACCGCTCCGAGTTAAGCAAGAGGGTATGTTCATAATTTATATGGTAATTTATCGTTAGTCTGTCTTTTTAGGCCTAAACATATTCAAAATAACTGAGCACTGTTCCCATGTTTTAGGTTGCATACCTAAAGCCCTATGGAGGGAAGGATGTTTCTGAGTCAACTTGGGCGGTCCTTGGCCGTTCCTTCGCCAAACCGCTAACCGACCAGCTCCGGTGGACAAAAGTCGGGGGCAAGACAAGCATTAGCTCATTTCCCTTGGTGCTTGACATGATCCGACGTAAGTGATGCTACCTGTTTTTTGTTTTGGTGGGGCTGCGCGATTCGAAAATACGAAGCACAGACAAGTTTAAAGTGCTGCTCAGGTCTCGCTCAATTAGTCAATTTACTTACCAGTTTATCAAATATTCAGAAACTCAAGCAATCTTGAAATGGCTTGCAAAAGAAGCAGCTCAGTAGGTTTTATTTGGATGTAATATTGGCATATATCATTAATTTTAATGCCGCTCACAATTGAAGTGCACATCCTACTGCAAAGCGCATGCACAAGACATTTGCTTCCGCTCGCAGGCTCCCTACAGCGCAATCAACCTTTATTAATTTTGACTATTTATTAGGTATGTGCGAACGTTCGAAATTCAAACTCGAACTCAAAATTAAAAAAAGTTTGAGTTCGAATTGTGAAATTGGGTTCGAGTTCATAATATTCTGGTTCGTTCTTTACTTCGAACTTCCCGCGCCAAATTTCAATTTCCCTTTTCGCCGCTATGCGCATGTGCACGCGTGATGATGCTAAGAGCAATGCTGCCAACTGCAAAACTATAAAAGTCATAATAAAAGGTGACTTTCTGCAACAGAGTAAACACGATTTTCGTTTTCGCTAGTTGGCAGTTATGTTCTACTGCTACATTAACAACCAATCAGCGCTCACTCCCATTTAGGCCACTTTTCTAACATTTTTACGTTCTCGCAACATGCTCACATCATTGTGGAATGAAGTCGTGCGCTTCTGTAATTTTACTAATTTGTTTTGTTTTCTCTCGTGTCATGTTGAGTTCTGAAGAAGATGCCGATGATCCAGGGATAGATAGTTGATGGTAATCCTAAAAGTGCGATTTGGAAATATTTTGCTAAGGACGGGAAGAACGGGAAATGTAAATACTGTGGAAAATGTCTGAGCCTAGCCTACACAATTGTGGGACAACATGGAGGCCTAGCTACGACAAACTATTCCGAGCATTTTGCATCCTTTAATAAAAAAAGATCAATAAACTAAGAAAAAAGCAAATAGACCTAGGCCCTAGACCTGGGTCTAGTTCTAGGCCTACTCAGTCATCCTCCTTTGGGTTTTACTATTTGTATTATGTGATTATCATCTTATTACCTGTTATTAATATGTGATTTGCCTTTAAGTCCTACATGCTAAGGCTAGGCCCTAGGGCCTGGTTTGAAGTTTCCATTTTGGGGTCATTCCATGTCAAATCAACCAAGCCGAGCTTGAAATAAAACTTGACCATCTCGGATTTTGATGAAACATGGCAAATCTACTCTTACTAACATGTAGATTGATCGTGGAAAATTTTGTATTCCTGACGCGCTTAGTTTTCAGTAACGCCCCCTCAAAAACTCAAATTTGGCGACGCCGAGCGGCGTACCTGAATTGGTAACTTTTAAACCGTTGGACGTAAAAGGCTAATTTTTTTTAAAATTTAAGAGTTTTTTTATTGACAATTTAATTTATATGTATTTGAATGCATTCCTAATTGTGAAACCATGTAAAAAATCAATTTTTTTTCAAACCTACCCAACGAGAAAAAGTATCTTTTAAACTAAAAAAAAAAAAAAATGTGTTTTTGTAAAGGTGTTTTTTACATGCACAAAAAAAATTGGGATGGGATGGCATTGGGATCATAATATATCACAGGGTCATGCACCAAATGTGTGTTATGTGTCAGTTACCTTCAGTTTTTATTTTTCAAATAAATTAAGTGCGTCAAATTTGAATTTCACTACAAATGGAAGGTAAAAACTGACACATTTGGTGCATGACCCTGTGATATATCATGATCCCAATGCCATCCCATCCCAAATTTTTTTGTAGATGTAAAAAACATCTAAACAAAAACAATTTTTTTTTTTAATTCAAATGATACTTTTTCTTGTAGGGTGGGTTTCAAAACAAGTTTTGATTTTTTACATGGTTTCACAATCAGAAATGCATTCAAATACATATAAATTAAATTGCCAATAAAAAACTCTTTTATTTAAAAAAAATTAGCCTTTTACGTCCAACGGTTTAAAACTTACCAATTCAGGTACGCCGCTTGGCGTTGCCAAATTTGAGTTTTTGAGCGGGTCGTTACTCTAAAACTAAGCGCGTCAGGAATACAAAATTTTTCACGATCAATCTATATGTTAGTAAGAGTAGATTTGTCAAGTTTCATCAAAATTGGAGGTGGTCATGGAAATGGCCTGGTTGATTTGACATGGAATTAATTACCCATTGACAGATCGGGCCTGTACATACATGCCTAGCCAATTCAATGTCAACAATTTGTAATTGGATTATGGATTGTCAACAATTGTTTCCAGTAATTTATTTAGCCTAAGTTTAAGTTCGAGTTCAGTTGGGTTCAAAATTTTTGTGAAGTTCGAAGTTCGATTCTCAAAATGGAAAGTTCGAGTTCGATGTAAAAATAGTGGGTTCGCACAACCCTGCTATTTTTGTTGTTGGTGAAGTTGTTTTTTAAGTTTGTTGTCATTAAGTACCGGTATGTCAGTTTGTAGGCAAGAGTACGTGTCACAAATAGGAACAAAAATGAGCCTTCCAACCCAAAAATTATGAGCAGTAATATGTCGGGGGTATACGTAATAAATTTCACTATAAACGTCTATATTGGGCGTACTGCTCAACCTAAAAATAAATTAAAAATAGTTTTGGCAATGTCAAATGATGATACTAATTGATAAACTATGTCTGTTGTTTTGATAAAATATTAATAATTAAACACCCGGTTCCAACATAAGTCAGGACGGGAGGTGACATATCACCAGTTTCTCGGGCTATGTACTTTCAGTGCTTGCTAGCCAGGCTCAACACCTCCTCATCTACTTCGATGTCTTCTATGACAGGCATTTCTACCAGTTCTCTCCATTTCATTTTCTATCCTCCCAGATTCTTTCTTCATTAATTCTATCCCATGATTTCCCTCTTGCTTCAACGTTCCATTTTATTTGGTCCCTCCATCTATCTCTTGGGCGTCCAACTTTGCTTACTCCCCCCATTTGCGTTCAAATTCTCCTCTTGGGATTCTATCTTGTTTCATTCTTCGAACGTGCCCATACCATCGAAGTCTTTCTCTTCCTATTTTATTTCGTAGACTTTCCACTCCTAGTTTGTTTCTTATTGTTTTGCTCCGTACCTTGTCTATTTTTGTTAAGGCTACAGAACTTCTTAAAAATTTCATCTCTACTACTTGTAATTTGCTGTCTTCCTTTCCTCCTATTGTCCATGTCACTGATGCATATTATATTATTGGGAGGAAATATTACATTTTGTACAATGTCAAAAGCATCTTGCACTTGGATGATATTTCTTCTTTCCATAATATTTTACGTACACTTTGGTAAAATTTTTCTGCTAATATAATTCTCCTTGATATTTCAGCATATTTTTGCGTCTTTAGTTAGTATACTTCCGAGGTATTTGAATGCTTCTGCTATGGCCAGCTCTTCTCCCTGTAGTATTATCTTCTTCTGATTTCGTTCACTTTTCTTCGCTACTATTAATGTTTCGCTCTTTTCAATGCTTATTTTTATGTTAAACTTCAGTGTTTCCTCATTCCATCTATCTACGCTCTTCTGGACTTCTTCAATGGAATCTCCCCATCTCACTATATCATCTGCAAATATCATCGTATTACACATTTCACTTTCCGTGGGTTCGTCTTTACGCAGTATGTTATCCATAACATTGGTAAATCATGTAGGTGACATCACACCACCTTGCCGTAGTCCCCTGTTTATTTCAAACCAAGTAGTTCTTCCAAATAGTGTTTGAACACAGCTCTTTGTTGTGACATAATATGTGCTTTGAATTCTTGTTATTAGACTCTGTTCTACTTCTGCAGCTTTTAATCCCAAGCTTTTGCTCTTGGGACACTGTCATATATGCTTTTTCAAAATCCAAGAAGACAATATTTAAAATAATCATCATTATCTGTTGCCACGTCCAACTCTGCGTTGGGTCGGCATTGAAGACAGGCCTCTCCATCTTCTTCTGTCCTGCCACCACTCCTCTCCTTCCACCACATTCCAGTCTCCTCCTCGCTGTTCTACATCCTTTCTCACACTATTCAGCCATTGTTGTTGTGGTCTGCCCCTTGGTCTTCTACCTGGAATTTCCAATTCCATCATCCTTCTTGGTAATCTTGCTCCTTCCATCCTTTTGACATGTCCGAACGACTTTAATCTTCTCTCTCCAATTCGCTCCATTACATTCCTCACGCCTACTTGATCTCGGATATCCTCATTCCGTATTCGGTCCCATCTAGTCTTACCTACAATGCTTCTCAAAAAAATAATATTTAGGAAAATTTTTATCAGGCCGATAGATCAACCTAATTCAGCTCAATCTGTTTGGCCGTATGGGATCAAACATTTAACAGACATAATCACGAGAAGACCCGTTCGACTTGCGTTGTAAGACTTATTCACTACGCTCACTCGTCTAACAATCCAATTAGCTATGATTATTAGCAATTAATGATTTGTGCATTGATGATAGGTAGAAAACAATATTTGAATGATTGTGATAATGTTTATATTATTAAACAGTTCTGAAAACATTTTAAATACATCTACCTGTATCTGAAAACACATGTGAAAATAACAATAAAATTAGATAGGTACCATAGGCCCTATACCTACATTATTTTGAATAATTTTATTCATTACGCAAATTCGGGCAGCAGTTGAGTTTCTTTCACATAGATCAACTATCAATTTATGATGTTAAAATGTATGTTGCGTTAGTTACCATGTACGATTTATATAATTTGTCTTAATTCAAGTCAGTTTATGATGATAATAATTAAACAAAAAATTAACATACTATGACACAATTTGGCAATTTATTCAATGAATGATTGAATGGGTAAAATTAGCGCATCACCAGCAAATCAACATAATTTTTCATACAATAATAAGCTAAAATTCTATATCTTATCTGTGCTATTTCAGTTACTCTAGACAACTCTGCTCGAGCTCGTCTCAAAATATTGAGTTTTGCAAGCCCTAATATTGACCCAATGTTTTAATGCATCTTTGATTAAAAGGCACGTGAGATCGCTTAACGTCATATGAACACACGAGTATAGCAGCTTCTTATCTTGACTATACTAGTAGTAAGTTTCCGCCACCAGATTGTAGACACTTTTCTTGTGAACGCAAATTGGATACGACTTGAAATAATTGATGTGATGACCATTGACTAGTTTTTAACCCTTTTTCTGTTGTGAAACAAATCAACCAGTTCATGTTGCATTCCTTATTAGTTATTACATATTACTTCAATTTATGCTTGATGATGACCCCTTACACCATTGAAGCATTGCACAATAATGACGGCTCTACTCGACTGATGCTGGTTGGGCCTAGGTTTTGCCTAGTACTAAAGGCTACTTGTAGCGTTCGACTTGTAAGTGCCTGGGCCTATAGCCTACAGATAGCTCATTTCTTTCTTTAAATCATAATTACTATTTAGCCTCATTAACTTTAATTAGGGTAAATCTAGGCTAGAACTAGGCCGTACATACAATATTCAATGTAGGGAATATTCTACCTCAAAACAAAGATTGTTGTGAATTTGCGGCTAGTTCTTTTCTAAATATGTACCGTACTTACGCCTATTAAATTGGTTTAGACCATACTAGGCTTAGGTATATTTTGTCTTACTTCTTGGAACAACATACGTACAATTACAAACTATTTTGAGTTTATATTGCTTGTCGGTGCCAAATTAAAAATGTGTTGGCCTAAGCTGATGCCTGTGGTTAAAAGCTGCCCACAAGAATTTTGTTGGTTAAATTATTTGCATATATTTAGTTGTTACAATCGTGTCTTTTAATTGTTCAGTGAGTGATTCCAATTATTAGGTAGGCCTACTTGTCGCTCTGAAACATTGTACCCATTTGTCACAATGTAATCACGGAGCTGAAACATTGAACATAGGGCCTACTATCAGCAGATGAATTTAATTAATAATTATATCAGCTTTTAATCGGCAAATTGATAAGTAAATACTACATGCTGCACCATTGGTGGAGAGTTTATTCAATTTCAAGTATCGAAGATATCATTAGTTAAATATTATCAGCCTTCCCATTGGAGGATTTAATTGAGTTGCCACAGCGGCAACATGAGCGGCAAGTTAAAAGAATAGGTGCCCACGGAAAAAAATTACGTAGGAATTGGAGTCTGTACAGCTCAAAATCAAGAAAATTAAAAGGAATAATATTTAATATACAAATCATTTTTAAGAAACTTGTATATTTTTATGCATAGGCCTACCTACCCTACAAAAATACTAATAAGTTTCTTCTTTCAGTTGCTGTCCGACAGTCACACCCATCCGCAACTATCAAAGACATTGATGCGATAATCAAGCCGTGGTTGCGGAATTCAAGGGACCGAGAGGGGGGCCGAGCAATTAGATTTCGGCTGCAAAACGGTTCAAAAGTTCAAGAAGACCCTACTGAAACAAACGACGTTGCTACATCCAACCAGGACCCCAAGACCCCTGCCGAAGAAGACGAAGAAAACATTGGAGCTTCTGACGAGGATGAAATTCAAGACAACAGTGGAGAAGGCTTTGAAGACGGCTCAGAAACCGAAGGAATGGTTGATATTCGGGAAAGGGAAAGGGAGTGGATGGTCGAGAGAACGACAAATGTTCTGGATAGTTTTAATTATGAGTGCAATCAGTTACAGTTCAACGAGTACTAAACTATAGTGATGTGCAACAATATTTTTTGCTCCTGATATCGACAACGTTTTCCAGAAATTTTTTCACAGAATATGTCAAATCGGCAATGCAATATCGAATTTTTCAGATGCAAAAAACACCTGCCGTGGTTAAATGGTAGGCCTAGGCCTACAGGTGAAATACAACTTTATGTCCAGACTTTCTTACCAATTTCTTATATAAGCCTAACATAAATTAAGACCTACTGTATGCGGCACCAGATAACTGATAGATCACAAGCTTCCGATTCTGTGAGATCGCTCGTCGCTGGCTGTCAGTGTCGGCTAATCTAATAAGGCCCCGTTCCCACACCGTCGTAAGGAATTGTTATTGTTTTAAAGAATCCAAGACTGATTGGTTAGTAATATTTTATTGGCTTGCAGCAGTGAAGTTATGAATTCTGGTTGTTCGGGCGTAGGCCTAAGGATTAACGACGTCTGATTTTTCCATTGAAAGGATTTTGTTGTCATAAGCTCTTATATATAAATTTATTAGGTCTAAAACAAAAACAATACAACATGCAAGTCCTATTCCCTTAGATAATTCCTTACAGCAGTCTGGGAACTGGGCCTAATAGGTCGTACCGTCACTTTGACGGCTGCAAGTCCATTGAACATTAGGAATATTGATCCCCGGATTATTATTTTATACCACCAGCTTTGTGCCTGTGGAATGTCAATTTATTGTGAGGAGTGTCGGTTAAAATAGTGGCAAACAACATAATTAGGTCTTGTAGGCATATGACTAATCAAAAACCTCCATGATTACGAGGTTTTTAGTTTATAGGACGAGTGAGCGGAGCGAACGAAGTCTCTATCTATGGCAACTTTTTGGCACTTTGTTGTGTTTATGTGAGTAGGCCTATGTATGTTCAGTGCACAGGGGCTAAACTACTCTTCCGATTTTGATAAAATTTCACACCAACGTCAAGGACCAATAGATAAGCGTGCTATTAACATAACCTACGAAAAATTAAAATTAAACAAATTCTACTTTATTTTTTTTAAATTTTTGAGTTTGCTTTGGGAAAAATACCCTTTTTCACCAATGTTACCACTATGAATGTTGACAACTGACAAAAATTTCAGATTATCTTGCCCTGTCAACTTACAAAAAATTAATTACTGCCAAAATTTGTGTTTTGCAGAGCTTTACTAAATTGGATTTGATTTGAGGAGCATAAGAGATGGATGCAGAACATATCGCACCAACGTAGGTTTCGTGGATGGACCTTTTTCAAACATATTTTAGAATGTTGGTAGCTTTAATACTTTGGCATAGCGATATAGGGAACGCAGCAGTAGCAGACAAGTCTCGACTTGATGACTCGTAGCATAATATGTGATTAACGCGGTTAATTGGCCGCTCTTGAAGGTTCGCTATTTGTTTGCTCTTTCGTAATACTGATTGGATGAGCGAAGCAAAGACTTCAATTTCACTGACCCCTCAAAAAATTTAGCTCCTATGTTTTTTTTTTGTATGTTTGTTCGCACGATTCCGGGCAAACGGCATATACAATCTTGATGAAAATTGAAGGGGACCTTCAAAATCTCTGAACTTAGACCTGCCACGTTTTTGGGTACATTCGAAGAATTATTTCTCATGAATATCGTACTTTTACGATTTTTTTCAATTTGTACTGCGATATTTTATTGATATTTGGTCCGCGGCCGGGCAAACGGCTACTCCGATCTTGATGAAACTTTATGGGAACGTTTGAAATCACTAAAGTTAGATAGGTATGATATGATTTTGGGGGCAATCGAATAAATATTTGTAATGAATATCGTACTTTTACTATTTTCCCCAATTTTAAATGCAATATTTTCGTGATATTTGGTCCGTGTCCGGGCAAACGGCTACTCCGATCTTGATGAAACTTTGTGGGAACGTTTGAAATCACTAAAGTTAGATATGATATTATGATTCTGGAGGCAATCGAATAAATATTTCCAATGAATATCGTATAACTTGCGTGCAGCTTCGATATGACCTCGCCGCCCCGCACCTTTTGACTGCTACATGCACGCACACAGCAGTGAGCCTCGCCTTGCTGTCAGTCTGTTCATTGCGTGCAGCTTAAAAGTGGTCCTACGCAAATTAAAAACTTACATAAAAGCTCATCCATCAACATAAAAGCTCATCCATCAACGCGGCGGGACTTTAGCGTTTTCCTAGTTTAGATACATACATTGTCGTTTATCTTAAATGCACCCTGAATTCTAATAAACTTATAACTAGGGTTGTGCGAACCGTTCGAAAAGACGAACCAAACCTTAAATCCGGTTCGGTTCGAAAATTATTTTGAGAGTCTAACCACGAACCGAACCTTTAAAAATTCCCGCTTCGGAAAACCACACCTTCCGGAGCCATGCCTACAGCATCGACCGATCGATACAAGTCTACCACGGTTGCCGCTCGATAAATGAAAGTCGAATTAGCGCTGTGAGCAACTCGCAAAATCTTAAAATGGCGGATTTTTCTTGACGCCTAAACATTCTGGGCACTTGAGATAGCAAGAAATAGTTATTTATTGTTGATGCTGGTGGATTTTCTTCAGGTGAAAAAGATTATAGGCCTAATGGCATCGATGCGTAATTTTATCAATCTAGTTATATGAGTTTTATCGGAAAGTAATGGTCCAATTGTATCCCGTAAGCAGTCAAAGCTAGGCCTAGGCCGCTCCGGTACTATGCCTAATGTCGATTTTGATGTAGGTTAGCCTAGGCCTAGGCCTTATGTCTTCAGGTTTGGCTATAAAAGTGACATTGCCGTAGGGTTACCATAAGTGTCTCAGCAAAAAAGAGGACATTTCGTTCACAGACATTCGCGGACTACAAGGGGTCTGGGGCGGAGCCCCAGCCGCCGGAGGCGAATTTTTTTTTTGACATTTTTACCGTCGGGATACCGTTTAGAGCGATCTGAACAAGGGTCAAGGAAGGACAGGGGGGCCGACGCCTTTTAAATTGTGTTAAATGAACACTACATTTTATGACAAAACTAAGACAAGTGGCCTAGGCCTACAAACACTTCCTTACGTACGCCGTACAACGAGGACACAAGGCACGAAACGTACGGAAATGGTAACTAAATCACGTGATAGTACACTGCTTGCTGCACAGCCTGGCGTGTTGTGACACGCTCGGACATGATGGGCTGCTCGTATTCGGCGATTTACGGTCGGTGAATGGTAAGTGAGGGGGCGGAAGGGTGCGCATGCGCCTCTGCATGGAATCGGGTGAAATAACCGGACATTTTGCATTATTTTGAAAAAACCGCCCGGACAGACATAAAAAAAGAGGACATGTCCGGCTTTAACCGGACGTATGGTAACCCTACATTGCCGCTTTATTTCATCGATCATATAATGATTTTTCATCGGGAAGTGATGGTGATATTGACGGTCCAAGTGTAGTATCCCGTAGCCTAAGCCTAGGCCTAGGGCGACCTAACCAATACGCGTATTTTTTTAACAGTTTAGGATCATAATAGGCCTAAACTATTATTAATGTTGATTTTGATGTGTTGTCTTCAGGTTTGGCTATGAAAGATGCACTGCCGCTTAATTTGATCGATCTTATGATTTTTCGTCTGAAGTTGGTTAAGCTAGCCAAGGGCCTACCCCTAAAACGTTTTCCCCACATGATTAAAAATACATCAGAAGAATCCCTGGATATTTACGACAAGAATGCACGGTATTTGATACTCGTATAAATATGTGCAAGATAAGCAAGGGAACCTAGGCCCTAGGCCTAGGCTCCTTAGCCTTGATTTGGATCAATCAGTTTTTCTGCAATGCCCATGTGAATCCCTCCCACTTTAAAAAAAAAGGTTCGGTTCGAGGTTCGCGAACCTCATTAATGCAGGTTCGAGGTTCGGTTCGAAATTTAAAAATCTAGGTTCGCACAACCCTACTTATAACTTATCCAAATAAACCAAATCTTTAATTGAAAGTCCATACACAATCAAGTCAAATGCAAATGTACTTCACACACAGCTCGCTCACTCGTCCAACAACGACTTTGTCGTTTCCCTAGATTAAGCACTAGATAAATGGTGTACCAGACGGCTGTTGACATGAATTATGTTGTGATATTCTTTCGTTTTAGGATCCGATGAACGTTTTTTTAGCAGTTGCTGCATTTTCTTGCAATAGGCCTACATCGAATTTGAAAATTGTTGCGTCTTCGTGCAACTCTTGGGTACCTAATAATATGACCCACAGCACTGAGTCATGTATCGATGCCTCAAGGTTGCGTTTTCTGTCTTCGTAAGATGGTCTGCCAAGCCGCCAGACTAGTTCGCTTGTACCGCAACACTCGAATGAATCTCTGATAACCCACTGTCAGCCGTGAAAGTGGCTCCGTTTTTTACGACCGCATCGTTATGCAGTTAACTTTCGATTATCGATCATTTATATTTTTATTGGTGTGCATTTCTCGTAGCAACGTGTACTACAGAACACCACAAAAGTATTTAATGTTTTCTATGATAATGCTACGATATTGCAATATTTCCGATATAATTTTGATTTGGAAATTATCCTCCATATCCCACGGTATCGTAACAAATTATCAATATTATTGCACATTGCAGATAGTGAAACTTTGGTAATTTACTACTTTTTGTAAACTTTTGCCATTTATTATACAACTGCATAAAACTGGTAGACCTATAATAACTATGGCCTACACGGGAAATTTTGTATTTCCATTGTTTGGACTCGCGTCTCACGATGATTGTTGGAGGCATATTATTTGCAACCGAGTGTGAATATCAGCAGGATGCTGTTTCAATAACTGTTCACCCAGTAACATTGGCAGTACATTTTTAGTGTGCTATAGATGAGTGTTACTTACTGCATTTTATATTTGTTGGTAAAATAAGGGGCTATTTTCATGATGGATGTACGGCTATACCTACAACTAGACCCATATCTAAAACATGATACTAACTGTTATCATGGCAATATAAGCACGACAAAAAATAATTTGTGGAACCAAATTGTGTAATTTGCATAAATTATGATAAGACTGTGGAACATGATTGTGGTTGTGGACTATTGAGTCAACATAAAGAGTAAGTTAAAAATAAGTAAACTGATTGTTATGTTATCACTTAATTGTAACATTGTTATAGGGGCTATTTTAAAGATTGATCGTACGGCTATACGACCTTCAACCAAATCTAATACATGATGTACTGTTATCATGGTGATACAAGCATGACAAGAAATAATTTGTGGAAAACAAAATTGTGTAATTTGTATAAATTATGATAAGACTGAGGAACATGTGGTTGTGGACTATATTGAGTCAACATATAAGACTAAGTTAAAAATAAGTAAACTGAATGTTATGTTATCACATAATTGCAGCATTCTTATGGTGCCATTTTGATGATTGACAGTGTGGCTATACAACCTTGAACCAAGTCTAAAATATGATACTAATTGTTATTATTTCATGGCAATACTACTATAATACTGTAATAGTATAAGAAATAATTTGTGGAAACAAAATTGTGTGATTTGCACAAATTTGCATAAATATATTATAAGACTGAGGAACATTTGGTTGTGGACTATTGAGTCAATATTTATAAGAGTATGCCTATGTTAAAAATAAGTAAACTGATTTTTATGTTATATCACATAATTGCAGCATAGTTACAGTATGCCTAGTACTAGCATATCGCAATATTTCCGATATATTATCGATATGGAAATTATCCTCCATTTCCCGCGATATTGAAACAAATTATCTTACTTTATCTTTTTATTATCTCTTTATTAACCTTGAAATTACCTTACACTTTTAGTGTGCTATAGCCTCTACGAGTGTTATTTATTGTATTTCATATTTGGTAATATGGAGGGGCCATTTTGATGATTGATTGAACTGCATGGTCTGATCTATTGATGTAATTTACCAATCAACATTTTTTTTAATTATTGTTTTCATAATATGTTCATATTTCATGTTTCGGCCACTAATGTGAAATATTTTCTGCCTTTTTATAGTTTCTTAATTGTGATTAACCTTAAACATAAAAACAAACTCATTTTCTTTGGCAACATAAAAATGTGACTAGGATGCCATATTATTTTATTGAATCTTTGCACAGTGGTATTTAAGCTTAAAAGCAAATGTCAATTATTTGATATATTGTTCCATCAATAAAATTCTTATCGTAGAAACTAAACTGGCTTTCTGTAACAAATTATTTCCTTAAGGCCGGTGCACATAACTTCCTAAGGTTTATGGTTTTACGAAGTTGAAACATGCGCAGAGCGTTATCGCGTTCACATGGTTCCTAAGGTTTAATTTTTAGGGTCTAAGGTTTAGCAACATAAAAATATTTCATCTCGCTACACTTAACACTAAACCCAGCCAATGAGAAGCGAGCTCGCATAAATCCGGCTTATGGTTGCGCGAGTACTAGAAACGTGATAGAAAAACATTTCTTAGGCCATAAACCTTAAACCTCAGAAAGTATGTGCACCAGGCTTTAAGGCATTTCCTGTATGAGATCCTATAATTTAAATTTATGGTCAAGGGCTTGCCCGTACGGGCAGGATGAGTATAACGCGGGCTAGCCCGTGCGGGCAGGATGAACATAATGCGGGCTAGCCCGTGCGGGCAGGATGAGCATAACGCGGGCTAGCCCGTGCGGGCAGGATGAGCATAATGCGGGCTTGCCCGTACGGGCAGATTGCGGGGAGGGGTGACATATTTTTAAGGGCGCCCTCATGGCATGCCCGTACGGGCTCCTCACGGGCAACTTGCGGGTAGGGAGTGCGGGCAGATTGCGGGCATGATGATTTCTGTTTGCTGGGTGACACCTTAAAGAGTATATCTAGGTAAAAACATCCATATTAAAACCAAATTTTCTGAAAATTCAGATTTTGATCAAGATGGGAACAAAAAAACAAAATTTGTAATTTGACAATCGTTGGCTACACTCTATCGATAAAATGTTTTGATATACTGTGGCC